>SJYA01000300.1:1177793-1223991 GCA_006410615.1 Neotragus moschatus | reverse complement strand
GAGGGGTGGGGAGGGCAGGGGAGGGGAGACAGGCACAGAGACACAGGAAAGGCCATGTGAAGATGTGAAGACCCTTGCAACAAAGAAGGTTCAGAGTAAGTTATGCTAAGAAGCCAAGGGACTCCAAGAACCACCCGGCCCTGGAAAAGACAGAGGAGGATCCTCCCCTGGAGTGTGTGGAAGGAGAGTGACCCTGCCCCGTTTATATCTGGCTTCTGGCCTCCAGAACTGTGAGAGAATCAGTCTCCATTGTTTCGAGCCACCACACTTCTGTGGTGGTTTGTGACTCGGCAGCCCTAAGAAACCAGCGGGCCTTCCCTGGTGTCTCAGTGGTAAAGGATCTACCTGTCAAAGCAAGAGACACGGGTTCAGTTCCTGGGTCGGGAAGGTCCCCTGGAGAAGGAAACAGTGACTCCAGTGACTTCTTGCCGGGAGAAGTGCATGGACAGAGAAGCCTGGCGGACTACAATCCACGGGGTTGCAAAAGAGCCAGACACACTTAACGACTAAACAACAACAGGAAACTAACACAAGCACCTTAGCTATTAATTACGGACTGAAAAGCCATCCCGTGCCTGTCGTTACCATCTGTGATCTAGTGGGAAGCAGATATCCTAGTGGCTGGAAGCAAAAGCTTTCAGATTAAGGAGACCAAGACTGAATCCAGATTCTGCCAATCACTCGCTGTGTGACCCTGGACATGTTTCTTAAACTCTCTGTGCATTAGTGTCACTTCCAAATTGATGAGTAGTATAAACAGCCCCTATCGCACAGTGTTGTTGAGAATAAGCGAAATCATCACTGCAAAAGTGCATGGTGCAGGGGCAGATGAATGGTGAAATACAGTCCCCACGACTGATTCAGTGCCATACTCCTGCATGTGAGCACTGGGGATTCATAAATAAAACGAAAGCTCACTGTTAATGACATCTATCTCTTTGAATCTGTTCTTCTCAGCGAACTTCTTGTCAATAATTAAAACAATTCCACAGTCTTGATATCCACACTTCTATTTATAATACTTCAAATTATCAGCTTCATTCTCACTATTACACCTAAGCACTTATTCATTAATTCTCGCAGGAGGAGTTTAATTTCAGGAAACATGTTTTTGAGATGTTTCAGTGTCCTGGAGTTATGAAACTATAATGTGATTTTTTTTACTTTCCGAAAAACATGAAGGCAACAGTTTTTCAGTTTCAACTTTACTTTGTTGAAGTAACAAAAGTCATTATGATCCTAAAGATATTTACCCTATGATATTTGATCATGGTTAGCTAAGTAACAGTCACCATTCATTCGAATGTTTGCTTAGTACCTACTGTGTGACAAGACCACAGCACACAAGATCGTGATTTTTAGAATGATATTATTTTCGGAAACATACTTCCTTCAACTAAGCTTTTGTGTACAGACTCTCAAAGGAGCTTCTCCATCTCAGAGTTAAAATACTCGCCTGGTGTGACAAGCAGTTTACATAGGCTAGTCAACCCCTCTGCTAAATTCAGGGGAAGGGAGAAATTCATTTAAGAATTGGAGTTGGGCTTGCTACTCCGTAATTTTGAGGCATGCCTGCTGGGTTAGTCTGTTCTCCAGAGAAACAGAACCAATAGAAGAGATAAAGTATAGGTAGCTAGAGAGATCCGTGATATAGACAGATTACAGGTAGACGGATAGGTGATAGATAAACAGGTAGAATGCATATGTGATATAGTTAGATACATAGATAGGCCCCATGGAGCCCGGTAGCCTGCCAGGCTCTTCTGTTCATGGAATTTTTCAGGCAGTAATACTGAAATGGGTTGCCATTTCCTCCTGTGGGGGATCTTCCCAACCCAGGGATTGAACCTGAATCTCTTGTGTCTCTTGCATTGGCCAGCAAATTCTTTACCACTGCGCCACCTGGGAAGCACACACCATATGTGATATAGATAGGTGGATAGATGATAGGTAAGTAAGTAGGTCTGTGATACAGATAGGTAATAGGCAAATAAACATGTGATAAGTAGGCAGACAAATCCATGTTAGAGAGAGATAGATGTAAGAGGAGATTTATTACGGGAACTGGCTTATGTGTTTACGGAGGCTGAAAGGTCCTCTGACCTGCCATCCATAAATTGGAGACTCAGGAAAGCAGAGGTTAATTCAGTCAAAGTTCAAAGGCTTGAGAATCAGCAGAATCAACAGCATAAATCCAAGTCCAAAAGCCCCAAAATGGAGTAGGGGAACCAAGGTGTAGGTCCGGGTCTGAGTCCAAAGGCCCAAGAACAGAAGCATGGATGTCCAAAGACAGGAGAAGCTGGACTTCCTACCTCAAGCTGAAAGCGAATTTTCCATTCTTCTACCTTTCTGTTCTATGTGGGCCTTCAACAGATTGGACAAGGCCCATCCACACTGCCTCCCTAAATGGTATGTTTGTACTCAAAGTCTACTGATTCTAATGCTAATCTCTTCTGAAAACACCCTCACAGACACATCCAGAAATATCTTTATTTTGTTCCAAGCTATCTGAACATCCCTTTATGTGTCAAGTTGACACAGAAAACTAACCATCACACCTGCATTTCAAGTAAACTTCATGGTAATTAATAAAATATTAATTACCATGTTCTTCCTTACAGCCTTAGAGACATTTAAAATTTCCCAAGCCAATGTCTGAGCAAACTCTGGGAGATAGTGAAGGACAGGAAAGCCTGCAGTTTATGGATTGCAAAGACTCAGACAAGACTTAGTGACTCAACAACGACAAGCCAATGATGGGGGACAAGAAGTGAAAAAAAGAAAACACTGAATTAAATTGGAATGAAACAGAATGCTGCTGAATCAAACACAACCAGGTGAATTTCTAAGAAGACCTTTCTTTCTGGTGGGAGAGAAATGTTCAAGCTACCTTAACTGTCTGGTAAGCCCAGCCTTCACAAACATATAGGCTATAGATGTGAAGTAGTCTGATTTGACTGCTTCCCCTCTCATTCTCCCTCCTGAATACATCACTTTAACAGAAGCAAATTTTATCCAAGTGTCTTCTGAAGCAGTTTTCATTTTGCCTGAAGATGTCAGAGAAGCCAGGACACCCAACTGACACCATTGGTCTCATTTGATCTGATTCATATGCTCTGAGCAGGTGGCAGAGAGGTAAAGAATCTGCCTGCCAATGTAGGAGATGCAAAAGATGCTAGTTCGATCCCTGGATCAGGAAGATCCCCTGGAACAGGAAATGGCAACCCACTCCAGTATTCTTAGCTGGAAAATTCCATGGACAGAGAAGCCTGGTGGGCTATAGGCCACAAGGGCACAAAAAAAGAGTTGGACACAACTGAGCAATTGAGCACACACACTCTGACTGAGGATGCAAGCTGCCTAGTGTCTTGGAGTTGGGTTTTAACGAACATGCGCTTCCTTCTGAAGAGCCTTCGTGGCATTCTCCTACAGCTCTGCAAGCCCACGTAGGACCTCTCCACGGTAACAGCCTGACTGAATCTTGGAACGATGCTTCCAACGATTCATACGAGCAAAGTGAACACACGTCATTCAACACGAATTCACTCACATGAATTCATTCATTCATAAGACTTTATTAAGCACTAACAATGTGCCAGTTATTAAAAAGGGGTATTTCGGAAAGGAGGAGGGGTTTTATTTTCCAACTGCCCATCAGAAAGACCTTTGATAAACCCAACTTATTGACTGAACAACAACCACCACCCCCTAAACTAAAAGACAACCAATTCAAAGAATCAGTACCCAGACTCCAAAAAATCTAATCAGAAAACAGCTTGCTTTGACTCCCCTATCTTTCTAGTTTTAGGAACCATTAGAAACATTCTGGTCGATTTCTAAGACTATCTTAGTTTGAGGGGGGAAAAAACGGCATAACTTCTGTAGTTCAAATTGCACAACACGTCATTGAAAATGAAATAGTAATGGAAGGTTTAAAAAGTAGACCTTAAAAAAAAAATAGAGGCCACAAAATTAGCCAGCTTCCTGCTGAAAGAAATGTGCTATTTTTTTTTTTAACATCACTCCGCTACATCTGAATTTTGTCCTGGAGGATGCAGTGACCTACATAGAACCGACACTCTCATTATCAGAACTCTGCAGCACCCAGCACTGGCCGCCACTGGTGAAGAGCAGAGGGGCATCCTCGAGTTGCAAAGCTAAACAAGGTTGTGGTTTTTGTCCTGAGACAAGGATGGAGTGTCCTTTCAAGGTCTCTGAAACTAGAATTCAGTAAACAATGGAAGGGGGTGATAGAGAACAAGATGGTTGGACATGAGTTTGAGCAAAGTCCGGGAGATGGTGAAGGACAGGTAAGCCTGGCGTGCTGCAGTCCACAAGGTCACAAAGAGTTGAAAACGACTGAGTGACCGAATCCTAAACACTAGAATTGAGGACCACGTGGAAGAACTAATTTTTAAGCCATTAACCTTTTTTTCTTTAAATTTATTTCTTTACATACTCGCTATAGACACACGTGTAAAAATTACTAAAAACCTCAGGAAGATTCTGAAAAGCTTATATTTGCACAAAGGATAGCTTCATATCCGACTCAGTGGCGAGTCCGAGCTCCTGTCACTTGTAAGCATTTGCTATTTATGTAGGACAGAAACATTTGACCTAATTTAACCTCACAATGATATAAATACTTCTAATTTGTAGTTTGGTCACAAGATCTGAACTCTGAGTCCTGGACCTTGAGCCCAAAACCATGTGACATTGAACGAGTCAGTATTTTTACCACTCAGATCTGCTATGATCTGATCTCAATGAGCATTTCTTCAACAGTCACTTTGAGAGACTGATATGAGTTATAGCTCATCTCCACACAGACATTAAAGTTTACCATCAATTCTGTGATATTCAAAAGGAGCCACAGATGAAAAACAACATTATCTAAACAATCTCTATGATCCCTGCAGAGCTGAAGTGTTACTATTATTCAGGAGGGCAACTATTGTATAAGTGATTGTGTATGTTATATATTATACCACATAGCAGAATAAATCTTAACGTCTGTTATTCAGTCACGTCCCACTCTTTGCAACCCCACAGACTGCAGCAGGCCAGGCTCCACTGTCCTCCATTATCTCCGGAGTTTGCTCAACTTCATGTGCATTTAGTCGGTGATGTTATCTGTCTCATCCTCTGCTGTCCCCTTCTCCTTTGCTTTCAGTCTTTCCCACCATCTGAGTCTTTTCCAATGAGTTGGCTCTTTGCATCATGGTCAAAGATTGGAACTTCAGCTTCAGCAACAGTCCTTCTAATGAATATTCAGGCTTGGTTTCCTTTAGGAATGACTGGTTTGATCTCCTTGCAGTCCAAGGGACTCTCAAGAGTCTTCTCCAGCACCACAATTTGAAAGCATCAGTTCTTCAGTGCACAGCCTTCTTTACCATCCAAGTGGAAAGCTATGACAAACCTAGATAGACTATTTAAAAGCAGAGACATCTCTTTGCCAACAAAGGTCTATATAGTCAAAGTTATGGTTTTTCCTGTAGTCACGTACAGATGTGAGACTTGGACCTAGGTTTTATAACCAGGCACAAAATGGAAAACTGCTTCTGCAAATTTTTGGCATATCAGCCTGGGGAAAAAAAAAAACCTAGTCACGCTGTACAAGGTTCACTGTAGCAGAACAGTACATGCTAAGACTTTCCATGGAGCCGAAGAGCCATCATATATTGACCCTAAAGTTCCAAGATCAAGAATTCTCAAAAGCAGAAAAGGAGATCTGATTTTAACTGACTGTTCAGAATTAAGCTCTTTAAGGACGACTCAAAGAAAGATGAGCTGGACGAGTCCTCAGTGAAATGTAAAATATCAAAAAGACTAAAGAAAAGACTTCATAAGAAAGACATTCATGAAAAGAAACCAAATGTTAAGAAAACAAGCAAATATTTGATTTCTAATGCAGCATAAAGTCAAACCTACCAAAATTAACCTTAAAGTCAGAGCAACTAATGTAAGACCGTGGGAGTGCAAACATATTTTTAAATTAAATGTTTATGTGGAACATTCAGATGCCATAACTCCATAGTGTCCCCCACACACACTTTGAGAAAAGGGGAGGAAATGTGTGATCTATTGGTGTTAGGATTCATGACTCATAATCGAGAGAAATGTGATGCTCAAAATCCTCCGAGCCAGGCTTCAGCAGTATGTGAACCAAGAACTTCCACATGATCAAGTTGGGTTTAGAAAAGACAGAGGAACCAGAGAGCAAATTACCAATATTCACTGGATCATAGAGAAAGCAAGAGAATAGAAGCAGAAAAAAAATCTACTTCTATTTCATTGACTACGTGAAAGTTTTAACTGTGTGGATCATAACAAACTGTGGAAAACTCTTAAAGAGGTGGGAATACCAGACCATCTTAGCTGTCTCCTGAGAAACCTGTATGCAGGTCAAGAAGCAACAGTTAGAGCCTTATATGGAACAACTGACTGGTTCAAAACTGAGAAAGGAGTATGATAAGGCTGTTTATTGTCACCCTGTTTATTTAATTTACATGTAGAGAACATCGTGTGAAATGCCAGGCTGGATGAGCTACAAGCTGGAATCAAGACTGCCAGGAGAAATATCAACAACCTCAGATATGTAGATAATACCACTCTAACGGCAGAAAGAGAAGAGGAATTAAAGCTCCTTTTGTTGAGGGTGAAAGATGAGAGTGAAAAAGCCAGTGTAAAACTCAGTATTAAAAAACTAAGAGTGTGGCATCCGGTCCCATCACTTCCTGGCAAACAGAAGAGGAAAAGATGGAAGCAGTGACAGACTTCCTCTTCTTGGACTCTAAAATCACTGAAGATGGTGACTAAAGCCGTGAAATTAGAAGACAACTGTTCCTTGGCAGGAAAGCTATGACAAACCTAGACAGTGTATTAAAAAGCAAAAACACCACTTTGCCAACAGAGGTCCATATAGTCAAGGCTATGGTCTTTCTAGTAGTCATGTGTGAGTTGGACCATAAAGAAGGCAGAGCACTGAAGCATTGATGATTTCAAACTGTGGTGCTGGGGAAGACTCTTGAGAGTCCCTTGGACTGCAAGAAGATCAAGCCAGTCAATCCTAAAGGAAATCAACCCTGAATATTCATTGGAAGGACTGGTGCTGAAGCTGAAGTTCCAGCCCTTTGGCCACCTGATGCAAAGAGCCAACAAAGACCCTGATGCTAAGAAAGATTGAAGGCAGAAAGGAGAAGAGGAAGACAGAAGATGAAATGGTTGGATGGCATCACCAGTTCAATAGACATGAACTTGGGCAAACTCTGGGAGATGGTGAGGGACAAGAAGGCTTGGCTGCAGACTGTGGGGTTGCAAAGAATTGAACGTGACTTGGCAACTGAACAACAACAGCAACAATTGAGAGAAACGAAACTCCATATCTACATCCTCATGGTGCCATGCCAAGATCTAGACATGGGAAAATTCTGGCTTTTTTGTCCATGACATCAAATAATTTGTTAGACTGCTTTTTAATCCAATTAATATTTGGTTTAGCATCATATAGCTACAGCCAAAGACTTGTAATAATCAGTTGCACTAAATTTGGCCCTATTTGTGTCAATTTTGTAAGAGTGTACTATTCCCCAAAGTGCTAGGTTGACAAGGAAAATCAATAACCTCATTGGATAAAGAAGGGCACAATGTCATCAGAGGAACAGGGCAGGACTTTCTGAGTCAGCACAGAGAAGACGTCCAAGGCCACTTCTCCTGGTAGAGATGCAAGCTATAGTTAGTTCACTGAGGCTGAGACCTGGAACAGTGCTATCCAAGAGGGCACACGTTTGACAAACAAAGGCAGACCCAAGGAGAATGATAAGTAACTTCAATGGAGTATCATTATCTGCCAAGCACTGTTCTGAGAGGTTTGTATGTAATTAATTACTAATTATATTGCTCCCATTTCTAGATGAGGAAATGAAAACATAAGAGGACAAATAACTTACCCAAGTTCACTCAACTAGTAAGTGGCAGAGACAAGACACAGAACCAGGCAGTCTAGGTTCAGAGACCGTCGCTCTTACACTATGGGAATGACTCTGAGGCAGGAAGTAAACACTCATTTCATCTCCTCTCCCAACTCAGGGCCTCCAACCTAAGGTTGCCTCATAATCTAGGATTGGCTCAGCCTCCTAAAAAACCAAGGACAGTACAGCTCTCCATTGCCTCTGCTGACCACAACAGTCACACCAGACTCATCAAGTTAACAGAGCTGAACCAAACCAGGCTTCAGGTAATCAAGCTTCAAAACCTGTTAAGTAAGATGCAAAAGCAAATTCACCTGTGAAATAAGGTAGACTTTCCAGAGTGGGAGACCACTAACATAGACCAATGCACTGACATTGGATTGAACTAAAATAAGAAACCTGGGCTATCTCTGCAGCTGCCTCCAGCTACAATCTTGGTCTGTTCTTCCTGTTCTGGATGTTGTTTTATTAGCCTGTAGTGTGAGAAGGTGGAACCAGATAGTCACCTCCAAAGCTAAGACTCCACAGCACCTCCCCAGGACTTTGCCTCAAGGAGACAATGGATCCATTGAATCGGATTGAAAGCAACCTTCAATTGCTCTTTCCCTATCAGAATAGTTAGCTTTGATCAAACACAAAAGGAAAATGCTACCACAGTTTAATTCTTAGCTGCTTTTTCTTTGATCTACCAAAAAAAAAAAGGAAGTGCAATGAAGAGTGTAATTGATTTGTGACTTTATAAGCACAAGCTTCCCCCCAATTAAAGCACTATTTTATGCTACAAGTCAATCAAAAGGAGTTTTCACATAATGTTAAAAGCAAACACACTGGTATCCTTCCAAAGTCAACTGTTTTCTATTACCTGATTCAGTCCCAGGACCATGGCATTCACTTCCTGAGTACACCACCAAACCAGTCATCACTTACCTAAACAAAATGGTTTGTATGTTGCATTCTTGGGGGAATTACAATTTGACATACTTGAACCCTGCATAAACAACCTAAATGGGTGCAAAATGAAGCCTCCATGTCTCGAGAAGACTTCACTTTTCATACTCATTTTTCTATAAAATTTTTAAAAGTAACCCCAATAAGATGAAATCTCACTTGTATTGTGCAAACCAGAAGTGCCAACTGTTTACATCTCCCATTGCTATCTAGCATCTTTACTAATGCAGTGCAGGAGATTAAGTGACAATGTATCATAGAACATTCCTTTAGAGAAGAGTTAAGATTGCAGCCATGAAATTAAAAGATCCTTACTCCTTGGAAGGAAAGCTATGACCAACCTAGATAGCATATTCAAAAGCAGAGGTATTACTTAGCCAACAAAGGTCCATCTAGTCAAGGCTGTGGTTTTTCCAGTAGTCATGTATGGATGTGAGAGTTGGACTGCAAAGAAAGCTGAGAGTCAAAGAATTGAGGCATTTGAACTGTGGTGTTGGAGAAGACTCTTGAGAGTCCCTTGGACTGCAAGGAGATCCAACCAGTCCATCCTAAAGGAGATCAGTCCTTGGTGTTCATTGGAAGGAATGATGCTAAAGCTGAAACTCCAGTACTTTGGCCACCTCATGCGAAGAGTTGACTCATTGGAAAAGACTCTAATGCTGGGAGGGATTGGGGGCAGGAGGAGAAGGGGACGACAGAGGACGAGATGACTGGATGGCATCACCAACTCGAGGGACATGAGTCTGAGTGAACTCCGGGAGTGGGTGATGGACAGGGAAGCCTGGCGTGCTGTGATTCATGGGGTTGCAAGAGTCGGACATGACTGAGCAACTGAACTGAACTGACTGAAGATTTAAGGAGAGTGTTGAGACCAGGAGATATGGTTGGTTTTTAATTTTTCATTGTGAGGTTCAGGAAGTTAAAAACAATAGGTCTGCAGTATTTCTTCAGCAATATGTGACAGTCAGCTTCCGTGCGTAGCTACTGATCTCTACAGTGGATCCTATCCTTTCTACACATGCAGCCCAAGTGGGGACAGGGGGTTGGTAACTGCTGCCTATTTGCAACACAGCTTCAACTAGAAGATAAACTCCAAGAATAAATTACCAAGAGATTCCATCAGAGCTCTGGGACTCCATAAAAATATCTCCATTTCTGACCTCCATATTCAAAATGCATCTGACATTGAAAAAAATCCTTTAACTGGCATTGTACCAGTAATTGCTTCATTGTCCCTGCTCATATTTCGGTTCTTGCCTTGCATCGATGCTGAGGGGGATTCATAAAACCGTATGCATCTCTTTTTTTTTCAGCTGTAAAGATTTCTATTCAATGCTGAATTATTCCAAACTGAATAGGAATGTCCTCCCAAAGTATACTTTGAGTAAACAATTTGCCCAATGTCAGCAGTCAAAGAAAAATTGCTAAAATAAATACAGCTTTCACTAAGAGCCATTTTACATACACTGGTGGGATGCAAGTACCGTCCGGAGCATCACGAATGGTATGGCCAACAACTGAGCCAGGAGACACATCCTCTGCAAAGAGCCCCACTCTGGAAACAGCAATAAAAAACTGACCAAAAATGGACTTCCCTGATGGTCCAGTGGCTAAGACTCCACACTTCCAATGCAGGGGGCCTGGGTTCAGTCCCTGGTTAGGGAACTAGATTCTACACGCCACAACTAAAGATCCCCATGCTGCAAGTAAAACCTAGCACAGCCAAGTAAATAAGTAAATACATAAATATTAAAGGAAAATATGAAATATTAAAAAAAAAAAAAAAAAAAACCAAAAAGGCTAGCTTATTCCTCTGCAGTTCTTTTGGAAGAGTTGAGAAGGATGAGTGTAGGGAGGTCCAAGGCCAGGGCAGTTGGGCCAGTGGCGGGGTGGGGAGGATATATGTTTACACATAGCTGATTCACTTCATTGTGCAGCAGAAACTAACACAACATTGTAAAGCAATTATACCTCCCCCCACCGAAAAAAAAAAAAAAAAAAAAAAAACAANAGAGTTGAGAAGGATGAGTGTAGGGAGGTCCAAGGCCAGGGCAGTTGGGCCAGTGGCGGGGTGGGGAGGATATATGTTTACACATAGCTGATTCACTTCATTGTGCAGCAGAAACTAACACAACATTGTAAAGCAATTATACCTCCCCCCACCGAAAAAAAAAAAAAAAAAAAAAGACCAGCTCATTATGCTTGTGCCCAGAGAGGCACATAGAAGCACAAAGGAGCTCAGTAATTTGACTTTAAAATGATAAATAAAGGATCTAGAAATTGATCCCAATGTCCGTGATAAGTCTATTTCATACTGTCTTCCTTAAAAAAATAACAAAACTGGCATCCAAAGTGAAAACAAAGCATTCTGCAAAGATTAGTGGATTCCTTTACTGGGTAGAAGAAAGGGTACTTTCACATCACTCTGGCCTGAGGCCACAAAGTCATGCAATGAAAAAGCACTGGGCCTGGGTCAGGACACCTGGTGTCCTACTCTGTCTTCCCAGTTTCTTGGCAATTCCCTTTAAGCTCTAGTAATATATAATTTTTAACTTCTAAAGAAATGAAAAAGAAAATGAAATTGAACTCTGGGGAAAACAGAAAGCTACACTGAACTATTTAGTCCTCTGAGCAAACTTGAAAATTCTTTATCAGGAAAAATAGTAAAACAACACTCCCCTCCTTCTGCCAAATAACTCAAGCAGCTTCAAGTCGGGTTCTTTAATTTGTGGACTGGCTCCCTAACCAGCTTCTCAGGTCACGTTTTCTTAGGGACCATGAACCTCACTAGATTGGACTTCCTCCTGTACGAGAGTTGATGCTACTGTCTGTCTAGACCAGATTCTGAAAGCCCGTGAGCTAAGAAGCTCTCATAAGATGACCCAAGTGGAGATCCTAAGAAAAGTCATCAAGGTGAGAAAATGAATTCAAGACAAGACTTGCCAGATTTAAGACATTCATTAAAGAAGGATCCAGAAGAAAGAAAGTCATAGTGCCAGAGGATTCTAGGAAAGCCAGTCACTGTTTTAAGTGTTGATCACCAACTCCACGAGTAGTCAGGGCAGGCAGGGGACAGAGCTGGCCAGCATAGCTGCAGAGCATCACAAAGAGCAGAGGAAACGGACAAGTCATCAAAAACAGAAACGGAAAACAGCCAACAGTGCCAGGATATTTTAAGCGATTCTCTAAAGCATCTATTGAAAGTGAAACTGCTAGTCGCTAAGTTGTGTCCAACTCTTTGAGACTCCATGGACTATAGCCCACGCGTCAAGGAATTCTCCAGGCAAGAATACTGGAGTGGAAAAAGACAAAGAACAGAATACTGCGGTGGATCACTGTTCCTTTCTCCAGGGGATCTTCCCAACGAAGGGACCAAACCCGGGTCTCCTGCATTGCACACAGATGCTTTACCCACTGAGCCACCAGGGAAGCCCAAAATTAGAAAATAAATATAATATGGGACAATATGTAATTAACAATGAAATAAAAATTTGAATATGTCATTAAATGTTGACCTCAAAACAGTTATAATGCAATGTTAAAGAACGCCATGTCGGCGCTTAGCCTTTTCACCCTGCTCAGCACCAGATACAGGCTCTGTTCTGACTTCATATCCAGCTCTGCGTTTCCTTAGTGGACTACCTATATCAAGCTAAAGACGACACACGATACCCTGAGTAGCTTTCATCTGATTGGAGCTCCAGTACGCTGGCCACTTCATGAGAAGAGCTGACTCATTGGAAAAGACCCTGATGCTGGGAGGGACTGGGGGCAGGAGGAGAAGGGGACGGCAGAGGATGAGATGGCTGGATGGCATCACTGACTCAATGGAAGCGAATCTGAGTGAACTCCGGGAGCTGGTGATGGACAGGGAGGCCTGGCGTGCTGCGATTCTTGGGGTCGCAAAGAGTCGGACACGACTGAGCGACTGAACTGAACTGTATCAAACAAATTCACCAGCAAAGACACAATTTCCTCAGCTCCAAACTCAGAAGAAATTTCCAAGTGTAATCATTATATTAAATAACATCCACAAAAGTGGTTTTATCGAAAGCAAAAACTCATATGGCTATTTCTTCCCATGACCGTCAATAAAAACTGAGGGCATATTTGCAGCAACAGGATGGACCTAGAGATTATCATATTAAGTGAAGTTGACCAGACAAAGACACATATCATACGATATTGCTTATATATGGAATCTTTAAAAAATAGTACAAACGAACTCATATAGAAGACAGAAATAGGCTCACACATATAGAAAACAAATTCATGGCTACCAAAAGGGGAAAAGGTGGGGAGTAATAAATTAGAAGTTTGGGATTAACATATACAGACTACTATATATAAAATAGATAACCAACAAGGGACCTACTGTATAGCATAGGAAACTATCCTCAGTACTTTGTAATAACCTATAAGGGAAAAGAATCATATATTATATGTGTGTTTAACTGAATCGGGCTTCCCAGGTGTCACAGTGGTAAAAAATCAGTCTGCAGTTCAGGAGAAGCGGGTTCCATCCCTGGGCTGGGAAGATCCCCTGAAAGAGGAAATGGCAACTCACTCCAGTATTCCTGCCTGGAAAATCCCATGGACAGAGGAGCCTGGCAGGTTACTGTCCACGGGATCGCAAAGAGTCAGACAGGACTGAGCAACTGAGCGCACACACATAACTGAATACTTTGCTGTACACTCGAAACTAACACAACATTGTGAGTCAGCTATACTTCAATTTTAAAAACTTAAATAAGATTTTAAAACCCAAGGGCGTAATGGTAACCTGATTTTATTAATACAATTCTATTGGGAGCTAGAAAAATACCAGGTGGATCACTTTATGGCTCTGAGACTTGGTACAGGAACAGCTCCTTCTAACATCTGCGCAGAATGAGACAGCAGGGGACTTGCCACAGACACCACCAGCAGACACCTGAAAGGAACTGACCAAATGCTAGTCTGAGGACAAAGCCAACAAATGTTTCGTTTGGGCAGGAACATGTAAGAGCCACTTGACAGAGGCCACCTGCTATCCTCAGGGAAACGTGTCACCAGAGAAGCCTGGTGATTAACCTAAGACTGTCTCCAAAACGTCTCCATGTTGTGTCTGACGCTCCAACAAGCACTCAGCTGCCCTTGACTCGTCCTCTACTTCAAACACGGAAAAGCTTCAGGGGGCAGGATGACCCAAACTCTGTTCCGTCACAAACGGCCCAGAAAATGACTCCTGTCTAATATTTCCTTCCAGCAGGGCTACAGCAACCAGGAGTCATCAGCAACAAAATGCCCACTGGAGGCCCTGCCAGCTGGAAGTGACCACCCAGCACTGTCCCTCGAGGTGCGGAGGTGCCTGCCCAAACGAGCACTGCGGTTTGGCCACTCTGTGAAGCGACACCTAGCAACCTGGGAAAAGGAAGCACCAGATGAGCCAGCAGAGAGCTTCTGACAAACCTATGTCTTCGGTAACGCTGAGTCGAGCGGGGTTTTGTTTGGGTGTTTAAGTATTTATTTTTTATGCATTTGGTTGTGCCGAGTCTTAGCTGTAGCACGTGGAATCTTCCATCTTTGCTGTGACGTGTAGAATCTTTAGTTATAGCCGGCGAACTCTTAATTGTGGCATGTGGGATCTAGTTCCCCAACCAGGCATCAAACCTGGTCCCCCTGCATTGGGAGCCCAGAGTTTTAGCCAGTGGACCACTAAGGAAGTCCCTGAGCACAAAGGTTTTAATTTAAAAGTTCATGGGAACAAACAGATACCTTTAATGACTATTACAGAAATCATTCAGGGTCATGCACATGGGAGTGCCCATGTTTAACACCAGCATTTTTCTTAATTGCTTCTCTGGTATTATGCTTTCACAATTTAGGGCACAGTTTTAGCATCATACATGCCCCCCAAAATGACAGCCATGTCAGAGTTCTGTGTCCCCCAGGCTTGTCTTCTGCCTTTTCTGACAAGGGTGTTGTGTATTAAAGTGACAGCTGAGATACTTCCGTATGGCTTAAACATTTTCAGCAACACAATTATGTTAAGTGTGTAACAAAAGAGAGAGACTAAAATGTTAATGTAATAAGGAAGGAGGCGGGAGGAAAGGAAGAAAGAAAAGAGGAAGAAGGAGGAAGGAGGAGGTAGGTGGGCAGGGGGGTCTGGAAAAGCAGAGATGGGTCACTGTCTCTCAGTCGAGGTGAGTACAGGCTCCTGCCTCCACACTGGAATGTGAACAGAGCAGTCTGTAAATGTGGCCACGGAGGGGTCCACAGGAGATGACACGTCATCTGGGGACCCTGAACTCAGAGAATTGATGCCATCCTGTAGCCAACAAAAGACACGTGCTGGAGCATTGAGAGTTTCTAAAGCCCAAACTATGCCAAACGGTGTCCATCACTTAATCCAGACTCAGTGTATTTTACAGAATAGAGAGGCCGTGCTCTCGAGATGGCATCCAGCCCCCTTCAGACACAGGCTCTCCAACCAGAGGAGGCAGCTGTGAGAAGCACTGCTGCTCAGTGGGTTTGGCCTCGAATGAGATGCCTCCTTGAGAGGCTGCCCAGGGCGGGGTACAGACCCAGGATGCTCTCACATGGCCCTAATCTAATCTGCTTTCGTACTCGTCTGAGGAAAGAGTGTCCAGGCAGACCATGCATGACTTTGTTTGCACAGAAGGTGAAGGAGCGGCTTCTAACACCTCGACTGGGAAAGGGTCCATGGTCTCCATACCAAACAAGAACAGCTTTGAATGTATAGACCTTTGTCAACAAAGCAACGTGTCTGCTTTTTAATTTGCTGTCTAGGTTGGTCATAACTTTTCTTCCAAAGAAAGTTAAAAGCATCTGTTAATTTCATGGCTGCAGTTACCATCTGCAGTGATTTAGGAGCCCAAGAAAAGAAAGTCTGTCACTGTTTCCATTGTGGCCCGATCTATTTGCCATGAAGTGATGGGACCAGACACCATGATCTTAGTGTTTTGAATGTTGAGTTTTAAGCCAATTATTTCACTCTCCTCTTTCACTTTCATCAAGAGGCTCTTTAGTTCCTCTTTGCTTTCTGCCATAAAGGTGGTGTTATCTACATATCTGAGGTTATTGATATTTCTCCCAGCAATCTTGATTCCAGCTTGTGCTTCATCTAGCCCAGTATTTCACATGCTAGATAATCACAATGGTGTGATCATTCACCAAGAGCCAGACATCCTGGAATGTGAAGTCAAGTGGGCCTTAGAAAGCATCACTATGAACAAAGCTAGTGGAGGTGATGGAGTTCCAGTTGAGCTATTCTAAATCCTGAAAGATGATGCTGTGAAAGTGCTACACTCAATATGCCAGCAAACTTGGAAAACTCAGCAGTGGCCACAGGACTGGAAAAGGTCAGTTTGTATTCCAATCCCAAAGAAAGGCAATGCCAAAGAATGCTCAAACTACTGCACAATTGCACTCATCTCACATGCTAGTAAAGTAATGCTCAAAATTCTCCAAGCCAGGCTTCAACAATACGTGAACCGTGAACATCCTGATGCTCAAGCTGGTTTTAGAAAAGGCAGAGGAACCAGAGATCAAATTGCCAACATCNGGCAGGCGCTCACAGAAGAAAAGAAACTCCCAGTAAAACTCTAGCAGCTGCATTCAAACAGGAGGGTAAGGATCAGAGTATATACCCTCAGAGCAAATCAAACGGGCCCCAAGGATGCGAGCTTCGTCTCAGAAAGTCAGTTCGGTAGATTGATAGAGCAAAAAAGAAAAGACACAATTGTTTCAATAAATTAGAGAAAAAGCCGAAAGAAACTTCCATTTATGACTTTAAAATAAAGCTTTGAGAGTAGAAAGGGACTTCCTTAACCCGATAAAGAATGTCTACCAGGGTGGTTCTCAGAGGGCATCAGCATGGCCAGGGAACTCGTCTGAGACGGAAGCCCTCAGGCCTCATCCGGGCTCACTGAATCCGAAACCCTGGGCGCTGGGTCGGGGAGAAGTCTGGGTTTTAATGAGCCTTCCAGGTAACTCTAGTGCTGGTACAGCTTGGCAACCACCGATCTACAAGAAACCCACATCAGAAACTATACTTGCTGATGAAATGTTGAGACCATTCCTTCTAGGCACAGAGCGAGAGAAGAGTGTCCACGACCATTAGTTTTATTCAGCATTCAACAGAAAGCTCTTGCAGTATAGTAAGGCAAGAGAAAAAAATAAAAGGTTGAAGGTTTGGAAAGAATGACTTCCTATGTAGAAATCCAAAGCAGTCTATAAGCTATAAGCGGGAAGGGAGGTGTGCTCACACAGTTTCAAGGGTGCTAAAGACTTTATTTTGGGGGGGCTCCAAAATCACTGCAGACGGTGATTGCAGCCATGAAATTGAAAGACCCTTACTCCTTGGAAAGTTATGACCAACCTAGACAGCATATTCAAAAGCAGAGACATTACTTTGCCAACANCACTTCATGGAAAATAGATGGGGAAACAGTGGAAACCGTGTCAGACTTTATTTTTCTGGGCTCCAAAATCACTGCAGATGGTGACTGCAGCCATAAAATTAAAAGATGCTTACTCCTTGGAAGTAACTTATGACCAACCTAGACAGCATATTCAAAAGCAGAGACATTACTTTGCCGACTAAGGTCCGTCTAGACAAGGCTATGGTTTTTCCAGTAGTCATGTATGGATGTGAGAGTTGGACTGTGAAGAAGGCTGAGTGCCGAAGAATTGATGCTTTTGAACTGTGGTGTTGGAGAAGACTCTTGAGAGTCCTTTGGACTGCAAGGACATCCAACCAGTCCATTGTGAAGGAGATCAGCCCTGGGATTTCTTTGGAAGGAATGATGCTAAAGCTGAAGCTCCAGTACTTTGGCTACCACAAAGAGTTGACTCATTGGAAAAGACTCTGATGCTGGGAGGGATTGAGGGCAGGAGAAGGGGACGACCAAGGATGAGGTGGCTGGATGGCATCACAGACTCGATGGACGTGAGTTTGAGTCAACTCTGGGAGTTGGTGATGGACAGGGAGGACTGGCGTGCTGCAATTCACAGGGTTGTAAAAAGTCAGACACGACTGAGAGACTGAACTGAACTGAACTGAACTCTGCATATAAGTTAAATAAGCAGGGTGACAATATAGCCTTGACATACTCCTTTCCCAATTTGGAACCAGTCTGTTGTTCCATGTACAGCGCTAACTGTTACTTCATGACCTGCATACAGATTTCTCAAGAGGCAGGTCAGGTGGTCTAGCATTCCCATCTCTTTAAGAATTTTCCACAGTTTACTGTGATCCACACAGTCAAAAGCCTTGGTGTAGGCAATAAAGCAGAAATAAATGCTTTTCTGGAACTCCTTTGCTTTTTTGATGATCCAACAGATGTTGACAATTTGGTCTCTGGTTCCTCTGCCTTTTCTAAATCCAGCATGAACATCTGGAAGTTCTCAGTTCATGCACTGTTGAAGCCTGGCTTGGAGAATTTTGAGCATTACTTTGCTAGCATGTGAGATGAGTGCAACTGTGTGGTAGTTTGAACATTCTTTGGCATTGCCTCTCTTTGGGATTGGAATGAAAACTGACCTTTTCCAATCCTGTGGTCACTGCTGAGTTTTCCAAATTAGCCGACATATTGAGTGCAGCACTTTCACAGCATCATCTTTTAGGATTTGAAATAGCGCAACTGGAATTCCATCACCTCCACTAGCTTTGTTCATACTGATGCTTCCTAAGGCCCACTTGACTTTGCATTCCAGGATGTCTGTCTCTAGGTGAGTGATCACACCATCATGGTGAGTGATCACACCATTATTTTTTATCATTAGTTTAATATTAAATAACCATACACACGTGACTACTGTCTACTGTACTGGACAGGCCACGACTGATCTCAACTATGAAAAAAAGGCACACTGAAAAAGACTGGCAAAATGTGTGAAATGACAGTAGTGGTTACCTGGGGGCTCATTTTGTCTTCTTTTTTATACTTTTTCTATATTTATAATTTTTTCTTATTGGAGTATAGCTGATTTACAATGCTGTGTTAGTTTCAGGTGTACAGAAAAGGGATTCAGTTTTATATATGTGTGTGTGGTGTGCATGTGTTCTGTTTCAGATTCTTTTCCATTATATGTTATTACAAGATACTGAATATAGTTCCCTGTGTTACACTGCTGTACAGCACAGGAAATTATATTCAACAGCATCTTGCTTATCTGTTTTATATATAGTAGCATGTATCTGTTAATCCTAACTCCTAATTTGTCCCTCCCTTCCCCTCTCCCCCTTGGTAACCATAAGTCTGTTTTCTGTCTGTGAGTCTATTTTTGTTTTGTAAATAAGTTTGTCTCATTTTTTAAGTTTTTTTTTAGAACACAGTCTAACACTATTGCTCAGTTGCAAAGTCACGTCTGACTCTTTGTGATCCCATGGACTGTCGTCCACCAGGCTCCTTCTGTCCATGGGATTTCCCAGACAAGAATACTGGAGTGGGTTGTCATTTCCTTTTCCAAAGGATCTTCACAACCCAGGGATAGAACCTACATCTTTTGCGTCTCCTGCATTGCAAGCAGATTCTTAACCACTGACTCAAACCAGATAAATGAAAAACCAGATACTACAGAACTCCTAGAGGAAAACACAGGCAGAACACCCTTTGACATAAATCAGAAATTAGTAATATTTTGGAAGATCCATCTCCTAGAATAATGGAAATAAAAATAAACAAATGGCACCTAATTAAAAGCTCCTGCACAGCAAAGGAAACCAGAAACCAAAATAAATAAATCATAAACAAATTTTTAAGACTACCAATGGATGATGAAACCACTGCCGCTGTCCACATAACCAACACACAACTGAGAGGCAGGTTCGGATCCACCTGGAGTCCATGGTGCTCCAGCCACACTGGATTTCCTTTGAGCACTTGAACATGCCAGGCTTGTCTTATGTAAGGCAGCAAAGCTTTCTCCTACTGTAAGCAACATTTCCAAGTCTCCTCTCTGGCTCCTTAAAATTCGCTTTTCAGGTTAAATGCCATCTCCTGCCAGTGAAGTCAGCCAGTCCCCTACCACATTGCCACTTCACTTCATTCTCTGCACTGCACTATCTGCTATTTTCTAGTTTATTTACCTGTTTACTATCTGTCTTCTCTGAACTAGAAGATAAACTCCAAGAAAGCAAGAGTCTTGTCTGTTTTGCTCACTGTCCTCTGCCCACCACCAAGCACAATGTCTGCAACTTATTGGTGCTCAATCAGTACTCACTGAATGAATGGCTACAGTCTCCAGACTTCATGGAGAACTCTGCTTTTTAAGACTTTACATGTGAGAAATGGGTGGGTCCTGGGGCCAGTTGCCAGGTTCAATCTGGGAAGATAATCACTACCTCCTCTCCATATCCGTTTCTTTGTTTGCTGCTCAAGGGGACAGTAATAAGAGACCTTACCAAGCTGTGAGAATTCACTTGAAATAACAAAGGTAAAGCCCTGAGCCCAGTGTCTGACACAGACGTGCTCAACATCAGCTGTTACTAGACTTCAAAACTCTGCTTTGTGGGAGGAAAGTAAGACAAATTTACAGAAATCGTTGGTAAGAGGAAAGTGCCAGGGTCCTGCCCCGGTGGATCCAGGGTAATTCAAAGCGGGGATGGCATGGTGAGAAAAAACTTATATATTTAGAAATATAAAGAGAGATTAGGAAAAAATAGTATAGTAGGAAAATTTAGTGGAGAAAAAGAGGCTGAATAACTTGGTTTATCTGGAGAACTAATAATGTCTCAAGACAAGAAACTTGCACCATCTACGTTAGGCCACCAGCGCCCTCTTGAATAGTGGAGGGTGCCCCGCCTTGGGCTCCCTCTCATGAGGATCTTAGAAGCCAGGACAAGTAAGTAGACATGGCGAGCCTCCACGCCCCAAATGGGAATTCAGCCAGAAAATAGAGTAAGAAAAGACACGGGGGAACCAGTCTTTCCAGTGACCTGGCCCATCCTCTATTTTCTGGCAGGCTTTTTATACTTTTGGTTGTACATAGAGATAAATGGATAATACAAAATTAAGCAGCGTCAGCAGCCCTGACTCTTATCGAGACCAGGCTTTCTTTCTGCATACCTAGTTGTATACACAAGTCTTAGGTGATTTACATCATCTTCTGGCCAGAAGGCCAATTAACATTGTATGGCCCTTTTCTGATAAGGGTCTGTCAACCAGAGAACTTATTTGTGTTGTTCTTCCCAAAGTCTGGTGCCACTCTCAGAAAGCACTAAATAAAGTTACATTCTTACACAGCAAGGACTCAACAATTTATAACAATGAAAGAAGTACAGTGATTTATAACAAAGAGAAAAGTAATTAACTCAAAAGTCTAGTGTTGCTAACATCAAACTACTATATTCCTTTTTCTATATCCCAATTACATTGATTAATATCCTTCAGGTGTCTAAAAGATAAAGAATATAGAGGCCTTGCAGCAGTCATTGACTCAACAGTGAAAACCCTCTACCCATATAATTCTTAGCTCTTTAAAAAAAAAAAGGCTCTGTATCTTTAAGATGCTTTAAGCTTCATGCCTCTCGCGGTTGGGGGGCTGTAAACAATTCACAAGTTGTAAAAGTCCGGGCAGACCAATCAGGTAAGTTAGAAACCCCATCAAAGGGGTTTAAACCGAGAGATTCTTTTTATATGCAGGAGACTGTTAACTGGAGCCCTAAGTTAACTTCTTTTAGAGGAAGGTGATCGGGGATGGCCCCCTGTTATGTCAGAAGAGTGGAAAGCACAGTACAATAAGGCAGGCAGACTCTGGTTTTGGGGAGTAGATGCTCAGGAAAATCCAGGGGGAACCCCTGAAGCCAAATCACGCCTTTGCGTATGTCTGGCTTCCTTCCTCATGACCTTTGCCACAGGCGGGATTCCTCATGCTGGCTCCCGGCAGGAAAGGGAATCAAAACTTCCACCAGCAGCTTCTAAGGCGACTCCTGATTGTTATCTATTGGCATGAAATGAACCAGGCCAAAATCGAGGCTTAAAAAAAATGGTAACATTGACTTTGACCGCATATCTATGATTTGAATCAAGCTCAGCAGAAACAGCCCATCTCCGCTCTACTTGGCATCAGAAGTCAGCTAGGCTGGTCTTGAATGCAGACTCGCTCATCTCATGACCTGGGACCTCTCTCTCGGTCTCAGTGTAGTCTCCCCAGCATGGTAGGCTCAAAGAAGCCAGACTTCTCAGATGGCAGCTGAGGGCTCTGAAGGTACAGAGAGAGAGACAGACAAACAGAGAAGAGGTGGAGAGCTGTGTGACCTCTTCTAAGCCAGAAGTCAAACTCTCTTCACAGAAGCAGTCACAAGGCTTGCATGTGTTTAAGGGGAAGAGACATAGACCCAGCACCTCAGTGGCACATTTCTAGAAATATCTATGGGGCCAGAAATATTGTTGTGGCCATTTTTATAAAAGACCATTTCCCAAGACTGCCAACTATTTGCGAAATATTCCTTCACCCAGTGGCTGCATCTTTGCAAAAGAATCTTTTGGGAAAACCCATCACTGACTCCTCCTAAGCTGATCTCAGGTGCACGATGCCCAAGGAGATGGGGGCACCAATGCCCACTGTCCAATGCCCACTGCACTATCATGAACCACAGAGAGTTGTGCAAAAAGTGACAGACCAAGTGGGAACATCCTGCCCCAGTGCTGAGGTGGGCAGGGGAAGCTACCTGCGGGCTGGTGCCCAGACTCCCTTGCCTCTGACCGCAGGGGCCCTGGCTGAGCCTACAGGGAAGGAGGGAGGAGGCTGAGGGAAGGGTGTCTGTTGGGCCAGCTCCACCAAGCAACTCTCCCCAAGCTGGCTGCCTCCATTCATGAAAGACTCTCACTCCATCGCTTTGGTCTCCAAGTTCAAGATCGGCTCCTCCCTCCCTCATTCCTCGGACCTGTGACAATATGGCACCTGTCGTTAGCCCTGGGGCACTGCAGCAGCCCCTGTGGCTTATTCTACATCTTGCCCACTTCCGTGCAAATGGCTACCTTACTAAACTCTTCTCAAAGTGCACAAACTCGAGGAGGTCATCTGTTTCCAGATGTGCCCAGGCCTTGCCCAGACCCTTCTCCTCTGAACTAGTAAGTGGTCCAAATCCCTCTTCCTCCTCTGTGCTCCACTCTTTGGAAGGGTGTTCACCAGGCTTATGCGTTAAACAGGTCACACCTGCTCATTTATCCATGAATAACCGTGAGCACGAACAGTGACAGTGACAGCTAGAATCGGGGGTGAGGGGAAACCTTGTGGATGTCTACTTTCATGGAGCTTGCCATTCACCTGCCATGTTGGGTTTTATCTGGCCAATATATGTCAGGCAGCCAGAAGAAGTGTCTAGTTTCCAAAGCACTGAGACCTAAGGTATCGTGACAGACTTTATTTTCCTGGGCTCCAAAATCACTATGGACAGCGACTACAGCCATGAAAATAAAAGAAGCTTCTTGGAAGAAAAGCTATGACCAACCTATACAGCATATTAAAAATCAGAGACATTACTTTGCCAACGAAGGTCCATCTAGTCAAGCTATGGCTTTTCCCAGTAGTTATGTATAGATGTGGGAGTTGGACCTTAAAGAAGGTTGAGTGCCGAAGAATTGATGCTTTCAACCTGTGGTGCTGGAGAAGACTCTTGAGAGTCCCTTGGACTGCAAGCAGATTAAACCAGTCAATCCTAAAGGAAATCAACCCTGGATATTCATTGGAAGGACTGATGCTGAAGCTCCAGTACTTTGGTCAAGATGAGAAGAGCTGACTTATTTGGAAAGACCCTAATGCTGGAAAAGACTGAAGGCGGGAGGAGAAGGGGGAGACAGAGGATGAGATGGCTGGATGATGTCACTGACTCCGTGGATATAAGTTGAGCAAGGTCTGGGAGATAGTGAAGGAAGGGAAGCCTGGCGTGCTGCAGTTCATGGGGTCACAAAGAGTTGGACACAACCAAACGACTGAACAACAAAGATAACACAGATTGCCGATGGTGACCTCTGCCTTTACTTGTCACCTTCGGAGTGACATGGCACTAGAAGGGACGCTAAGAAGTGAAGGGCACTCACAGCCATCGGCATCATTACCTGCCCACAGAGCTTGCCTTTTATATAAAAATCACACTATCCTGGAAGGTGCTGATCCTGTTACACTGTTCAAACCCCAGGTGGCAAGCAGGGGATGGCTGACATAGAGGGTGACATTTGTGAGTCTTCATGTTGGTTGCAGGGGGGGCCAGCCAGGGATATATGAAAACGAATCTAATTTGAAAGTACACTGGAGGGTCAGTACACGCTATGCTACACAACAGAAGTCACCAAAGACACCTTCCTCCCATGAGGACAAATCAGTCTTACAGAGGAAGCGTCACTGTTTTCACTGGGCCAGTCAGAGCAGGAGCTTCTGAGCTGCTGCAGCTGATCGATCAGCCTGATAGACCCAGCTCCACTGTCTGCCTTTTTTAACCCCGCAAGTCCCACTCCCTGCCCCTTCCACACCCACAAGCTGCCAGCCACTGTCAGCTCTGACCCTGGGCCTGCATTCACTGTGATCCAGTTCAGAGAACCTGCGGACAGGGAGCTTATCTGTGCTGCCAAGTTTCTGCCTCATCACTGTCCAGAAGTCAGCTAGACTTCAAGGCGGCACAAAGCACACAGGATGGGCCAGAGGAGACAAAAGACACAGGCTCCCCTGACTTCTCCTTGCTTGCTATGTCCCTCCATAACTGTCAGGAAGCAATCTTGTTATCTCACCAAAGGGACAGCACTCAAGTCTCACCTCAGCCATCTCGGTTCACCCACCAGGGACGAAATGACTGATGGGCTCCTGTTCTGGCTACTGCTCCACCTGTACCTCCTCTTTATTCTCTCTTTTTTTTCTTTTAATTTTTTTTTTTTTGGCTACGCTGGCACTTTGTTGCTGCACAAACTTTTTCTAGTTGGGTTTCCATTTCCTTCTCCAAGGGATGTTCCTGACCCAGGGACCAAACCCATGTCTCCTGCATTGGCAGGTGGATTCCTTACCACTGAGCCACCAGGGAAGCCCCATTTATGTATATATATATATTTAAAACTACTTTGGATTCTCTACTTCTGCTTTATTGATTATAAAGCCTTTGACTGTGTGGATCACAACACACTATGCAAAATTCTTCAAGAGATGGGAATACCAGACCACCTTATCTGCCTCTTGAGAAATCTGTATGCAGGTCAAGAAGCAACAGTTAGAACCAGACATGGAACAACAGACTGGTTCCAAACTGGGAAAGGAGTACGTCAAGGCTGTATATTGTCACCCTGCTTATTTAACTCCTATGCAGAGTACATCATGAGAAATGCTGGGCTGAATGAAGCCCAAGCTGGAATCAAGATTGGTGAGAGAAATATCAATAACCTCAGCTATGCAGATGACACCACCTTTAGAGCAGAAAGTGAAGAGGAACTAAAGAGCTTCTTGATGATGGCATCCAGTCCCATCACTTCATAGCAAATAGATGGGGAACCATTGGAAACAGTGACAGATTTTCTTTTCTTGGGCTCCAAAATCACTGCAGATGGTAACTGCAGCCATGAAACTAAAAGATGCTTGTCCTTGGAAGAAAAGCTATGACCAACCTAGATAGCATATTAAAAAGAAGAGACATTATTTTGCCAACAAAGGTCTGTCTAGTCAAAGTTACGGTTTTTCCAGTAGTCATGTATGGATATGAGAGTTGGACCATAATGAAGGTTGAGCACTGAATAATTGATGTTTTTGAACTGTGGTGGATGACGGAGGATGAGATGGTTGGATGGCATCACCGACTCAAAGGACATGAGTTTGAGCAAGCTCTGGGAATTGGTGATGGACAAGGAGGCCTGGCATGCTAAGTCCATGGGGTCGCAAAGTGTCAGACGTGACTGAGCAAC
Source organism: Neotragus moschatus (assembly GCA_006410615.1). Classification (NCBI taxonomy): domain Eukaryota; kingdom Metazoa; phylum Chordata; class Mammalia; order Artiodactyla; family Bovidae; genus Neotragus; species Neotragus moschatus. The sequence continues at coordinate 1,198,184 of SJYA01000300.1, read as the reverse complement.
TCAACTGAACTTGGATAAAAAAAAAAAAGCTAAGGTAAAACCTATAACATTTTCTGAACAGAAACAAATGCATTGCATTGGGAGGGGTTGTTCTGCAACTTAAGGATACTTAGAGAATTCAGGTAGCAGCAACTGGAAAGATTGGGCAGACGAGGCTAAGGAAATCAGGTCACCCAAGAGGCACTAACGAGTGAAGTGGTGTTGCAATACCTAGACCTGCATTGTTCAACCAGAAGGAGTCAAATTCTGCCAGCCACCTCAGTTCTGCTAATCCCGAATCGTCTCTGGAACTTAAGGCCTCAGAAAAAAAGGCATATCAACATACTTCAGCAGCCACAGGCCATATGCCACACAGGTGCCCTGTACAGAGATTAGGAGGGAAAGTGATTGACAGAAAGATGCCAACAGTCACAGATAGAAGGACATATAATGTGATCGCTGGGAAATGGTGCAGAAAGGCACTGAGAGCGCTTTCAAATGGATCCAGGGAGCAGGCAGAAAGAGTGCACACTGTTCTCAGGCAGAGTGAGAACTTTCCAGGCTCTCCAAGGTTCCCTCCACAGCCTGTGAGGACTTCAGTCTCACACCACACATAGCGTGAAAGATTCACCATATGTGAGAATCCCCCTTCCTGAATACTCTTGATAGCACCACTTCCCTGCCCACCGGGAACAAAGTGCCTGCCTGGAGTCTATTCCCAAGCAAGACTATCAGAGGAGAAAAGAGGGGGAAATTACTCTGATATTTAGGATGCAAATCGTCTTTCACTATAATTTCTCCCTAAGACAGTCCAAGAATTCATCTTCACATTCTTCCTTAAACAGTAAGGTACATAAGGGGAGAAGGAATTAGTAGTTATAAAAGGTATTAAATGAGACTTCCCTGGTGATCCAGTGATTGAGACTTTACCTTCCAACGCAGGGGGTGAGGGCTCCATCCATGGGCGAGCAGCTAAGAACCCACATGCCTCACAGCCAAAAAACCAAAAACGCAAAACAAACAATACTGTATCAAATTCAATAAAGACTTTAAAAATGGTCCACATCAAAAAGAAAAACTTTTATAAAAGATACTAAATTATATTATTAAACATTTTTAATATGAAAATATTATTATAAAAGAACTTCATTGATCTTTAATTTCACCTATGCAAAGTTCCTCATGGAAGATCTCTCTCTACCAATCCTAGCCTAGTCCATGTTTTTTGAAGACTGAAAACACAATTATAATCATTTGTTAAAGCTCCAACTCTCACATCCATACATGACTACTGGAAAATCATCCATACATAAGTACCAACACAGAGTCTGGCAGAAATCGTTATCTCAGGCATAACGGGTACTTCATCCACAGAATCTTATTGTCTCAACATTCACCTAGGCAGAAAGATTCTCAAAACCCACTAATGCCTTGTTCTGCTTGCCTAACGGTTCATCTGGTCTTGGATCACATTCAGCAACTGTCTTCGTGTTTCCTTTGACTCCTCTGCGTTTGCTTGTCCATCTGCCATTCACTCAAAACTGAGCTTCATTATGTGGCAAATTAGTGCACTGATCACCTGTCCCAATATCTCTCCCATCGCACCTGAGGCCGACTCCTTTGTTCCTCAGGAGCACAACTGGCCCAAGCCCTCTCACACTAAAAAAAAACTGGGGTGATTCCCTTTCACTCTAGAGGGTCCTGCTGTGCAATGAAAGCAATCTGACTCATTAGAAAAAAAAAAAGTTAGGTCTCAGATTTCCCTGGTGGTCCAGTGGTAAAGAATCTTCCTGCCAATGCAGGGGACACGGGTTCGATCCTTGGTCCAGGAAGATTCCATGTGCCACAGGGCAACTAAGCCTCTGCGCCACACACTGACCTCACACTCTAAAGCCCACCAGCTGCAACTATTGCACCCTCCTGCTGCAACTACTGAAGTCCATATGCCTGGAACCCAAGCACCCCAACAGGAGAAGCCATGGCAACGAGAAGCTCATGTACCGTGACTACAGAAAGCCTGAGCATGGCAGTGAGGACCTAGCACATATAAAACTTTTAAAAAAAATTTTGTTAGGTCTCCTCCAACTGCAAAGAATTGGAAGACATCTGATTCAAACCTTCATAATCATGAATCACATGATCATGAATGATTCTGGATTCATTCACCAAATCCTAAAATACTAGACTATGGGGGCAGGCACCCTGTACAACTTCAAGAATAGGACAAATAAAGGGACATTCAATGTGCACATAGAGTAATAACAGTATAAAACTCATTCATCTCAAGATGTGGTCCCAGGTATGTAAGAAAAAGGGCTAAGAAAGAGTCTAGACATTTGGTACCATTAATTGTTAATAGTAATTGACATGGGTGGCTATTCAAAAAGACCTCATCTGTAAAGCCGTATCAGAGAAGAGAGCATCCTCCCACGGTATATCCTTGGGGGTCCCGTTGGCCAACTCTTACGTTAAATGGTCCATGGATCTCACTCATGCTGGTGACTCCTGTGTCCTACATAGCAAACTGGATGCAACTGGTAATCGGGAATGACTAGAGAAGAACCACTGACCCCCAGATGCCCATGTCATTGCCAATTTCATCCTTCATTGGAAGCATAGGTATCACACAAGTGCTGAATCTGATGGGCTGCCAACTTGGTCCAACACTGGAACACTAGGCAGGCTAAAGCCTGCATCTTCCCCACCAAAGGTAAACAGGCAATTTCTATGTGCCCTTTCAATCAATGCTGTGTACCAGTGGCTACAAAATTAGTCAAGGGACTTATTTAACTTTTTGACAAAACTAACTGTTCACACAGCTTATCTTTCTCAGCAATATCATTTCTCTTGAACATAGTAATCAAACAAATTCCTTTTCCAACAAGTGTACAAATTGGAGAATGTGAGAAGAACAGAGAACAGTTCCAAAAGACCAGTGGGTATTCAGCCAATGACTATCCAACTAAACCTACTAAGTGCTAGGGTGCTGTGTGAGTAGTTGAGGATACATTGATGAAGACTGCCTTCATGAAGAGGTTAGCTTGGGCAGGAGGGGTTGAGAGTGGGGAGGATGGACAGATATCAAGGAATTGAAGAAACTATTAATCCACAACATGATAGAATCTCCAAAGGAGAGGTATAAATAGTGGTGCGCCAATAAAAGCTTAACAACCAGCTCTCTGGAAGGAAGAACCCCTGATCTGAAACCTCTGCTAATTTCCATAGTGCCAACAGTCCCACCATGGCTGATTTCAAATTACCAGCATGACATCAAGTGACTGGAAAACCTAACAGTCAGCTCTCAAAAACTGGCACACTCCAGCTCCAAAAAACCACTGATAAAATTATGAGGCAACTGACCTGAACAAGTATACCAGAGGCTGGAGAAACAATAGACCATGCCCAGATTCTAACACAAAGTCATAGATCCTAAACATCCCATGCTTGGTACCGTAATAGTGTAATAGTTCACTGGATGCACTGGGAATGTTAATACCCACAGAAGAACCACTGACTCTCAGATCACGGTGAGGTAAAATGACAAGTCAAGGCCGTGCTTTCTCCACCCTAGTGTTGCTTCTTTACATCAGTCATGTTCTAAGAAAAGGAGTCTGGTCCCTCGTAGAGAAGAGATCCAAACTCAAACAACCAGGTATCCTATAGATTACATGATTTATAGTAAATTCCTTCCTAGTTTCCTGTGGATGACCAAAAACCAGCTTGTTCATTTGTTACGTAAATCCTATATCCTTCACATAGTTACCCAACTCAGTTCCTGAGTCCTGGGGAAACCATGGAACACCATCCAAGAGGAAAGAGACTCAGCAAGTTTCTCTCAGCAGCATTATTCTTTCAGACTTTGGGAATCCTTATCCCATCTCCTCATTCAAATTCAGTGGAGTTCATTAAGCAGGTTATGGAATATTACACCCTCCACTAAAACCCATGCATCACATAATATGTTTATAATTATAAAAACACAATTATATATATATTTTTAGTTTAGCAAATGTCATCCCAAGAAATTGGAAACAGACACGACAAATTGCCAGATGCTATGCATACATTCCAGAGAAAATCATGTTAGAGGGGAACAGAAATCATTCAAAATGAAAGCAAGATGAGGGGTGGGGAATGGCTCATGAGAAGAGAGAGTTCCAAGAATCGCAAATCTAAAGGCCACGGCTAAAGGCTACACTGTGTTTAGGATGAAAGTGACATTTGAACAGGTGAGAACATATTTCAAGACTAGTTTATAAATTTATCCTGCACTCCTCCCCCCAACACCAGTGTAAAATTCAGCAGACTCGAGACTGAAATTTCCTAAGAAAACTTATGCACAGAATTTTTAAATTAAGACTCAGTTAGTCAATGGCAACCCACTCCAGTACTCCCCTGGAAAATCCCAAGGACAGAGGAGCTTGATGGACTACAGTCCATGGGGTCGCTAAGAGTCGGACACGACTGAGCGACTTCAGTCTCACTCTTCACTTTCAGGCATTGGAGAAGGAAATGGCAACCCACTCTAGCGTTCTTGCCTGGAGAATCCCAGGGATGGCAGAGCCTGGTGGGCTGCCGTCTAAGGGGTTGCACTGAGACGGACATGACTGAAGTGGCTTAGCAACAGCAGCAGCAGTATTTATTCATCAGCTCTCAAAAACCTCAGCATAAAATTCAATATNAAATGGCAACCCACTCTAGCGTTCTTGCCTGGAGAATCCCAGGGATGGCAGAGCCTGGTGGGCTGCCGTCTAAGGGGTTGCACTGAGACGGACATGACTGAAGTGGCTTAGCAACAGCAGCAGCAGTATTTATTCATCAGCTCTCAAAAACCTCAGCATAAAATTCAATATTTTCTAATTACAGTTCGGTTCAGTTCAGTCACTCAGTCATGTCTGACTCTTCAAAACCCCATGGACCACAGCACGTCAGGCCTCCCTGTCCANTTAGAGGACTCTGGTCTTTGGTTGCCTAGCAACCCACAGCTCTGAAGAGACTGAAGAATAAAGAGTTCATTGGTAAAATACTGCTGTCTTCAATTCAACAGTTATTTAAAAGTTTCAGAATTATTAAAACTATTCTGTCTAAATAAAGTATGTAAATGACTATTCCACAAGATCCATCGTCATTTTTATTTCCATCCTACCCTGAATTTGGAGTTAATCACTGAATGGATGATGCAATTTTACTAATTTGAACAAAAATATGATGAGAACAGTGTTGAACATGGCTGTTTCACATGCTGAGTGTCATGGTTCCTTCCCCAGCAGAGCTCTCACCATTGTTGGAAAAATTAAAGGAAAAGATGCATGTCGATGACAAAGGCAATCCCTGTCGAGCTCGGCCAACCAGGTTAGCTATTGTCACCACCAACACTCTTTATAAAAATATATATATGTTTGTTTATTTGGCTGCATTGGCACACAGTTGCAGCTCACAGGATCTTCATTGCACAGTGCAAGTTTCTCTAGTTGTGGCTCGCGGGCACCAGGGCGTGGGAGCTTAGTGGTTACAGTACACAGGCTTAGCTGCCCTGCAGCATGAGGAATCTTAGATCCGCAACTAAGGATCCAATCCAGGTCCCCTGCGTTGCAAGGAGGATTCTTAACCATTGGACCACCAGGGAAACCCCAATCACCATCATTCTTATCTCAGCAAAGAACAGATCAACTGGCCTGTACAGTTCAGTTCAGTTCAGCAGTTCAGTCACTCAGTCATGTCCAACTCTTTGCAACCCCATGAATCACAGCATGCCAGGCCTCCCTGTCCATCACCAACTCCCGGAGTTCACTTAAACTCATGTCCATCGAGTCAGTGATGCCATCCAGCCATCTCATCCTCTGTCGTCCCCTTCTCCTCCTGCCCCCAGTCCCTCCCACCATCAGAGTCTTTTCCAATGAGTCAACTCTTCACATGAGGTGGCCAAAGTATTGGAGTTTCAGCTTTAGCATCAGTACTTCCCATGAACACCCAGGACTGATTTCCTTTAGAATGGACTGGTTGGATCTCCTTGCGGTCCAAGGGACTCTCAAGAGTCTTCTCCAACACCACAGTTCAAAAGCATCAATTCTTCGGTGCTCAGCTTTCTTCACAGTCCTGTACAGAGAACTTAGCAAATAACATATATTCCACAGTGAGTACTTGTCATTCTGGTGACTGTAAATCTAAGAGTCAGTTTACACGCTCTTCATTCATTCATTTATGATTCATTCATTTGGCAAACAGTCATGCAGCAACTTCAGGCGCCAGGCACAGAGCAATCACTCCAGGAGACACGGCTACCAGCCTCAAAGGAGATGAGAAACAGGTAAACCAACAGTCTCTCAGTCATGATGAGAACTGGGATATGGGAGGCTCAGAGGTAAAGAATCCATCTGCAGTGCAGGAGCCCCAGGAGATGCAGGTTCAATCCCTGGGTCAGGAAGATCCCCTGGAGGAGGGCATGGCAACCCACTCTAGTATTCTTACCTGGAGAATTCCACGGACAGAGGAGCCTGACAGGCTATGGTCCATGGGGTCACAAAGAGTTGGACATGACTGAAGCAATTGAGCACACATGCAAAGATCTCTATAAAGTGGTCAGAGGAGGACTCTTTGAGGAGGGCCAGCCCTCTCCTTGATAGAGTCAAGGAAAGAGAAGTTCTCTGGAGGAACGTCACATACAAAGGGCTGGGCAGAAAAGTGTGTTCTGAGGCTCTCCCAAGAAGGGATGCACACGGTAGGTGTGGATCAGTGGGAGGCAGGAGACAGAGATGGGCCTGTGTCTTCATGAAATTCCCAAAGTCCCATTTTACCAGCAAAACACCATCCCACTTTCGCTCCTTGCAAAGTGGAACCTACAGGTGGGCGGGTGCTGTGCGTGTGGCATGGCTGTTGCCTGCCCTCCATCCCCACTCCAGCCCCCACCCACCCCGTCAGCTGGGCCCAGCACCCAGGTTCCAAGCCAGCTTTCACCAGCCTTGGGTACAGAGAGGCAGGGTCCAGGAACAGCCCGCCAAAGATATGAGTGTGGGCCAGCTCAAGCTGGGAGGAGGGGGCAGGCAGGAACTCCAGAAATTCTAATAAACCCACAGAAGCAAACCCCTGGGTTTCTGCTCTGGTACCACATCCTGAGCCTCTCTCGGCCCACCCTCCGTGTTTGTTCACAGACCAGCAGACCCCTTCTAACCACCGACCAAGAAACCCAGCTGCAGGCTCCCACTCAACTAGAAAACAAAGCCCTGTGAGTGGAGTGAGTTGATGGCTTAATACCACCCCCTCCCCTTCACTCCCTAACAGCCTAGACAAGGACCTTCTGGAAGTTCTAATCCAAACAAGTGACTCGAATCCTGGAAATCCCAGCCACACCAATATGTTAGGGAGGAATAACTTTCAGGGACTTTGTCATCAGCTCCCTTCAAATCACAATGAAGTATCAACAGACACACTGCAAAATGCCAAAATTCCTACATAATTGAGAGGCAGAGTTCAGCTGGTTTATAGTCACTCTGTCAAAAGACAGTGTGTGTTTCATTCCAGTGTTATTTTATGTACCTTAAACTAATTGCGACTATAGCCCTGGTTCAACTTTTCTTTTCTTTTCTTTTTTTTTTCCATTTAATATCATAAGTACAAGTTATCTTTAAAAATACCTTTTGCTATGTCTGGGGCTTCCCAGGTGGCTCAGTGGTAAAGAATCTGCCTGTCAATGCAGGAGACACAGGAGACATGGGTTTGATCCCTGGGTCGGGAAGATCCCCTGCAGTAGGAAATGGCAACCCACTCCAGTATTCTTGCCTAAGAATTCTATGGACAGAGGAGCCTGATGGGCTCCAGTCTGTAGGTTGCAACTGAGCACGCATTTGCATTGTCTATGTAAATCTCCATCACAGAGCTACACCATTACTGAAACAGCCTCCTATTAACTTGACACTTTGGAACTTCCCTGGTGGTCCAGTGGCTAAGACTTGGAGTTCCCAATGCAGGGGACCCAAGTTCAATCTCTAGTCAGGCAACTAGAACCTACATGCCTCAACTGAAAGACTCCATGTGCCACAACAAAGACCTGGCACAGCCAAATACATATAAATATTTCTCTAAAACTTGACATTATAGCCGTTTTCTAATTTGGGNCTAGTCAGGCAACTAGAACCTACATGCCTCAACTGAAAGACTCCATGTGCCACAACCAAGACCTGGCACAGCCAAATACATATAAATATTTTTCTAAAACTTGACATATAGCCGTTTTCTAATTTGGGGTTATTGTAAATAACGCTGTGAGGACTATCTCTGTTTATAAAATTTGGTTCAAATTTCCAACAACTTTCTAAGAACAAACTCCTAAAAGAGGTATTACAGAGTCAACAGACTTCAAGATTTTTGATCCATATAGTCTAATTGCTTTCCAGAAAACTAAACCAATTTTTATAACCCAACATCCAAAGAAGTGTTCATTTCACTTCTAGGGATATATTTTTAATGCCACTTGAAATGACTTTAATCTGTCACAATATTTTAATATCAGTAGCTGCCAAATTTAATGATAAGGCTAATAGAGTAATTTCCCATAATATTTGTATATCTGGCACTGCTTTGGGCCAAAATGATCTCCAGATGGATTCTCCGTCAACTTTATCTTAACTGTCATCATTTCTTTCCTCCTTTTCTGTCCTCTTAGTCTGGCTGGTGATTAAAACTGGCCAGCAAGAGTTTGACAACTTTCAGTCATGATGTAGCGTCTATGCCAATCCTCCACCGCAGTGAACTCACATCAGCAAACGCGTGGCCTGGAAACTGCTCAGCTCTCATCAAATTTACATAAATAATAGTCTTCCCTAATGTATGTCACCAGAACAGCACAGGCAGGGGATTGTGAGCCCCTCCTATGACCAGAGACACCGAAAGGACCTTCCTGGAAAAGTCTATTCCTGTCCCTATATAAGCTTGGTCCTGTTGAGTCACCTTGAAGCCCAAACTTATCTACACCAGCAGGTAACCCCTCCCACCCTGGATTCTCGGAAGCAAACATCAGGTGCAGCATGACATTCATGCAACTTTGAACTTTCTAGCTTTGGCTACATTGAACAGGCAACTTTCCTCCCCCTGAATCATGGAAATGAGTGAAGATGGAAATTTCCCCCGTGTTAACTTGAAGATAGATACAGCAAAGTGTGAGTTGCTGCTGCAGCCACCCCCACCCTGTCAGGACCAGCTTTGGGGTCCTGGGATCCTAGGTCTGTCATTTGGGGCAGATGCCTCTAAATGGTGGACTCAGTTGTCTCTAGGAGCTTGACCCCTGAGGCAGCAGGATGAATCCTGAATGAAACATCAGGTCTCGAAGACTGACCGTTAGCACGTTTGAGAATTTCATCTATAAGACCGGTTCCTGGGAGAGATCAGAAAATATGTGTCAGCTGAACACATATTTTAAACAGATTCAAGAATCCAAGCTGAATACATACGCTGGAAGCTGAAGGCCCCGTGTTCCCGCAGTTCCCCCTGCTTCACCCTCCCCACCNTAGCACGTTTGAGAATTTCATCTATAAGACCGGTTCCTGGGAGAGATCAGAAAATATGTGTCAGCTGAACACATATTTTAAACAGATTCAAGAATCCAAGCTGAATACATACGCTGGAAGCTGAAGGCCCCGTGTTCCCGCAGTTCCCCCTGCTTCACCCTCCCCACCTTGGCCTTGGTTTAGAGCTCTCTTCTTTCACCTCAGAGGGAGTTAGTTGATTCCTATCTTGCTTCTAGCAGGTGGCTTTGGCAGAGCCGTGACTTTCTAACGATGCAAAAGTTTAGACATATTTCTCCTGTGAAAACCCATTTAAACATATGCAAAGTTTAAAACCATTTTAAAATGTGTTTCTTCACACAATTTATCTTAGCCTTAAAATATCCTGGAAGAAAAGAAGCAAGATGACAGTGTTCACATCAGCATACCAGCAAACGCTGGAGATGTAACCTGGCAAAAAAACAAGCCAGAAAAAAAATATATGTTGGTCCCATTTAATTCAAATTGGATGAAGAGGAAATGCCACCACCTACCAGTGTGAAACTCCCTTGGCGCTCCCTGCCTTCTGAAAGTGCATTCACAGACAGGCATACTATCATTAATTGGAGAGGCTGGGCCAATGGAGGGGGCAGACACCACCAAAGGCCCTCTTTGGCCCCATTGGACAAATGTAAGAGCTCCTACGACCAAAATGATCACAGCCTTCAATGGAACCTTGGAGAAGCTGAAAGCACTGATATGATGTAACTAAGAGCCAGAAAGGTTAGGTGATTTCCCACTGCAAGCTAATGATGGAATCTAGCCTCCTTATGGGCTTCCCAGGTAGCGTTAATGGTAAAAAAATCCACCTGTGGAGGAGACACAAGGGACACAGGTTCAATCCCTAGGTCAGGAAGATCCCCTGGAGAAAGAAATGGCAACCCACTTCAGTATTCCTGCCTGGAAAAGTCCATGGACAGAGGGATCTGGCAGGTTACAGTCCATGGGGTCACAAAGAGTCAGACATGAATTACTGAGTACACACAGCCTTCTTACTCCCCATCAGGAATTCTTCCTAGCTTACTACCCTGGTACCAAGACAAAAAAGTTTGTTCTTCTGTTCAAATGCAGGATTCCTAATGGAACAACCTTTGGCAAGCATAACTGGAGTAATTAAATTTGAAGGCTGCAATTATTTTGCATCAGTGGGTCATTGTAGTCTTAGGATGTTTACAAGTAAACCTTCCAAAGCACGTTAAGCCCCATGTTAAAGCTTCTCTCCCACGCTCAGATATCAACTAAGTACTCAACAATGCAGTCAACTAACTCCAGTAATTTACCCAAAGAAACATATGCAAGACGAGAATGTGTCATGTTGATTAATCATTTGTCAAGTTCTATAGAAAATAATGCATAAAGGGAATTACCAGACAAAGCCCAACTGATCTGATTCAGACAACAGTATAACAAATATCTTACTTTCTCTCGAGCAACAAAAATTGAAATTTGGAACACAATAAAGCAATGGAGCCAGTATGAAGCCTGGAGAGAGATCATTACAAATCATGTAGGCTCTAGCATTTTGCTTCATTTGCGCTATAATAGTGGCCCTTATGACAGGCCAGAACTGTTCTTATCAGTGGAAATATTGAACCATAAAGCACATATTCAAGATTCAGTTTGAAGACTATTGACTTTCCACCACAATGATTCTCATTTAAAGTCAACACAAGGGTGACAGAGACAAAGAAAAGTCATCTTCACCAATCCACTCCAATCACCCTTGAAGAACAAAATAAACAAAAACAAACTTCTAGTTGCTTCTAGAGGGGTCTTGAAGAAAGGAATCAGGAAAAGTATATCCTTTGATTCTTTTTAGAAACGATATTGGATGATTCTGCAAATATTTGAGTCCACTTCCCTGATGGCTCAGATAGAAAAGCATCTGTCTACAATGCGGGAGACCTGGGTTCGATCCGTGGGTCAGGAAGATCCGCTGGAGAAGGAAATGGCAATCCACTCCAGTACTATTGCCTGGAAAACCCATGGACAGAGGAGCCTGGCAGGCTACAGTCCATGGGGTCGCAAAGAGTTGGACACGACTGAGCAACGTTCCTGTTCCTACAGGCATTAGAGCAAAATGCAGATGGAAATTTATTTTTGANCGTGGGTCAGGAAGATCCGCTGGAGAAGGAAATGGCAATCCACTCCAGTACTATTGCCTGGAAAACCCATGGACAGAGGAGCCTGGCAGGCTACAGTCCATGGGGTCGCAAAGAGTTGGACACGACTGAGCAACGTTCCTGTTCCTACAGGCATTAGAGCAAAATGCAGATGGAAATTTATTTTTGAAAAAGAAAAGAAAGAAACAATTTAGGAAATTTTCCTATAGAGAAGGAAAGTTCCTGGGCTGGCAGATGATGGATCAAAGCCATGTGTTTGGTTGGGACCTGAATCACTGTCATTTTCATAACAACCAGAAGAGATAGACTTGATGGGGTCTAACTTAGGGCTGAGGGAAACGAGGCTCAGAGACAGGATGTAACTTGCTCGAGGTCACAGAACCAGGATGAAAATCCCTGGATCCAAAGAGTGAAGGGACTGAATACGTAACGTGGAATCCCACGGCTGGATAAATAAGAGGAGAGGACAAGAACATAGAATCACCAATTTAATTTGATCATGGAGGACCTGAACTACCACAGTGTTCAGGGAAGGTTTACTTTGTCTTGGAGCAGACCAACACAAGCAAAGAAACCAAACCAAGCTCTCAACCAAGAAACCAGAAGAAAGGTGATATTCCAGAAGGGAGAGGAATGACTCGAAAATGTGCTATGTAACAAGGCCAGTGGTCCTGGACCATAGCTGCCCATCAGAATCACCTAGGGGGTCCTTCATCAAAAGGCCACCCAGACACCACCCNAAGGATTTAACCGCCATTTTTATCACAGTTGAACTGGGATTATGGATTTGGGGAGAGGAAAACCATAGAAGTAAAGTGCTGTTTTCATGACACCATGTCAAGGGTTGTTGTTGTTGTTCAGTCTCTAAGTCATGTCCTACTTTTTGTGACCCCATGGACTGCAACATGCCAGGCTTCCCTCTCCTTCACTATCCCCAGGAGTTTGCTCAAATTCATGTCCATTGAGTTTGTGATGCTATCTAACCATCTGTTCCTCTGCCACCCCCTTCTCCTCCTGCCTTCAATCCTTCCCAGCATCAGGGTCTTTTCCAATGAGTCGGCTCTTCACATCAAGTGGCCAAAGTATTGGAGTTTTAGCTTCAGAATCAGTCCTTCCAATGAATATTCAAGGTTGATTTCCTTTAGGATTGATTGGTTTGATCTCCTTGGAGGCCAAGGTACTCTCAAGAGTCTTCTCCAGCACCACAGTTTGAAAGCATCAATTCTTCAGCACTCAGCTTTCTTTATGGTCCAATTTTCACATCTGTACATGACTACAGATTGAAGGTGGGAGGAGTAGGGGGCGACAGAGGATGAGATGGCTGGATGGCATCACCGACTCAATGGACATGAGTTTGAGTGAACTCTGGGAGTTGGTGATGGAAAGAGAGGCCTGGCGTGCTGCAGTCCATGGGGTTGCAAAGAGCTGGACAAGACTGAGCAATTGAACTGAACTATACATGACTACTGGAAAAACACAGCTTTGATTATATGGACATTTGTCGGCAAAGTGATGTCTCTGTTTTCTAACATGCTGTCTAGGTTGTCATGGCTTTTCTTCCAAGGAATAAGTGTCTTCTAATCTTGAGGCTGCAGTCACTGTTCACAGTGCTTCTGGAGCCCACAAAAATAAAATCTTCCACTCTTTTCACTTTTGCCCCAGCTATTTGCCATGAAGTGATAGAACTGGATCCCATGATCTTAGTTTTCTGAATGTTGAGTTTTAAGCCAGCTTTTTCACTCTCCATTTTCACCCTTATCAAGAGGGTCTTCAGTTTCTGCCATGACAGTGGTTTCATCTGCATATATGAGGTCGGATGAATCACAAGCTGGAATGTCAAGGGTGCATGCTATTACCACGACTTATCACTGCTGATGACGACCTTGACTGCCTAGCAGAGCATCTGGTTGCTCTTAAGATCACTCATTCCCCTGATTTGCACAGTGTATTCTTTGGGAGGAAGTCACTCTGTACAGTCCACAGTTAAGGAGGGGGAATTAGGTTCCCTCTCTAAGGAACAGTATATCCATAAACTACCTGCAATGCTTCCACAAGGGAGAGTTGTCTGTTCTCCACTGACTGACGGATTGTGATAGCCAGTTATGTTAACATCTGTGCCACAAAACAACACGCTGTCTCTCTATCCTAAGAAGTGGCCAAGCCAGAATCTGGGTCTTCTGACTCCAAGTCTCAAGCCTCCTATGCCATCAACCACTGAACTGTTCCAGTCCCTGGAATAATCACTCTTGCTTCAGAGTCCATTAACTGATGAGGGGACTTCAGCTCATTGTTGCCTGTGATCCTTTTATCAGTTTAAATATCTGTGTCATCAAGAAGAAATGCATCTCAGCTAAACAGTTCTGAACAGCTCAAGAACACCAGATATCGAAACACATGCACATTTTCTAACATTCTGTGTGTGTGTGTGTGTGTGTGTAAGGATGGGTGTAAAAATAGAGACTGAGAGTCCTCCTAAAACATATAGTACAATATTTTGAAACTACCTGATCCACATATGCTCTCCAGTGTAAGATATTAAAATCACTTAAAAAAAAGAACAATAGAGATTAACATGGCAACAAAATTGACACAAAAGCATCATAAAAAGCACCCTTCCAGGAAGTCCCAAGGCAACAGAATGCAAAGAGGCGACAGGAGGACTTCATTTTTGGAGAAACACCATTCAAGCATGAAGAATCATCGTAAAGAGAAAGGCACTGGGCATACTGGGAACCCATTGACTTTATTCTCAACAGCTGTTACCCCTTGTTCTGAGAACAGCATATGATTTCCTTAAAAAAAGCATTCCTTCCAATCTTGGCCCCCAAAGTCTGACTAGGGTTAGTCCTGTGCTGGACACACCACCCAGGGCTGGTCAATGCTCAGAATCTAATCTCTGAGCCACAATGATTGGTTCAGAGACACACATTTGACCCATGTCCATCAACCAAAGCTAATTTCAGGACTTTCCCAAGCAACTGGAAAAAGAGGCTCTCTTGTCCCCTTGGAGTCACTGGCAGTAAGGATGGCGTGAGCCTGGAGCTGCCAGAGGTCACTATCTGGAATCTGAGAATAAAGTCAAAATGGAGGAAAGTAGGGCAGAGAGATACAGAGACACATGGCCCAGATGACATTATTTGAGCCCCTGATACCATAGTGTCTACACTCTTCAGTCCCATGAACCTAGAGACTTCCTTTCTTGCTAGAGCCTTCTGTTGCTTGCAACCCAAGGAGTTCTAATTAACACCTGCTACAAGTGTGAAAGAATCTTGATCTGGCCTGGTTTTCAAACCTCTCTCATCTTCATTTTTCTCATCTATAAGATAAGGACCTCAGACATAATCACTGAAGTCCTTATAAGAGTGCTTCATACATTCCTATTTTAAGACTATGAGCTTCCCAGGTGGCTCAGTGGTAAAGAATCTACCTGCCAATGCAGGAGACTCAGGCTCAATCCCTGGGTTGAATTTCCTCCTCCCCCTGGAGGAGGAAATGGCAACCCACTCCAGTATTCTTGCCTGAAAATTTCCAAAGACAGAGGAGCCTGGAGGACCACAGTTCATGGGGTCCAAAGAGTCGGACAAGACTGAGCAATTGAGCGTGCACACACACAATTATGTCTACTTAGCGAAACACTTAATTGTACTTCTGGTCTACTCATACTCATGGAAACATACAAAATTCACAATCATCTTAAAATTAGTAATGTTACTCGCTTTTAGCTATGGTTATTCAAGTTACTGAATTTTGTGAATTACAAGTGATTACTGCAAGTTAATTATGATTCTAATAAAACCCATTTTATTTCTAGAGGTTTTCTATCAGTTAAAATACAAAATTACACTTTTAACAATGATTTCCGAAGCTGTTAGGCAAAAGCATTAAGCCATGCAAGAAAATTGTTTCTGATCCAGATGAAAATGGTTTTCTGTCGAGGCCATCTTGAAACAACGGCCTGCTTGTCTAAGATGTCTCTTAATTGCCAAAAAATAAAATGATGCAATGATTACAGCAAGTATTTCACCATTTTAAGTCTTCAACTAAATGGGATAAATTTTAGTACTGAGCTCAACATCATGCATAGTGAATTTTTCTATACATCGAAGGGTGAGCAGTAGACGGCTGTGATAACATGAAGACCACACTACATATGTAGACGGGGCCTCCACTATCAACCCAGCCACATTTGACCTTGGGTAAATCACCACGATACTCTATCCACTCCAGCCTCCTCACCTATCAGGCAAAGGAAATGCCTCCTCCAAAGAAATGTGACGATTGAAAATACATAAAACAGAGAAAGGAGCCTCACACACTGCCAGGCACATAAGTAACTGAATACTGAATGTGAATCGGAATGCCCATAAGAACCTACATACACTCTTACCGGCAGTTCCCACCATACTTGCCCAGAGGACGGTCCTTGTGATTCCAAATGTCTAAGCTTAAATTCTTTGGTGAAGAGAGCCCAAAGATGGGAAGTAAGCAATATTCGACTCCTGACTCTGACATTCGTCTCTTTGGTCTTCACTTTCTTCTGCAAAATTAGAGAAATGGCCAAGATGAATTCTAGGATAGTTCCAAGCTCTAGAAGTCTACAAAATGTGTTGCCATCTGTCAGTTTGAAAACTCGTGAGCTTCCAGGATGAAATCTGAAACTAGCCCCTGTAGAGTGAGGACAAGGCAGACCCCTGTGGATCAGCAGGTGGCAGATTTAATAAGCAAAGGAACTTACTTATGAGGTATATCTTGGGCATCACAAGACAGATTTCTGTCCCTGCCCTCCAGAATCTTAAATTTTATGTAGAGATTCGGCCATGTCTCCAGTCCAGATGGTCTCAACCACACGTTGCTCTCAAGGTCATGTCCTTGAAGATGGGGCTCATATCATGGTAATGGCAGGCAGAATGCACACTCCAAGGATGAGATGGGGATGGGTGAGGAGCTACCAACTGCTCAGGGTAAGCTGGGAAATCAGCTAGCAGTCAAGTCTTCTCAGTCACCTCCTCCAACACCATTTTAATCAGTCCCCAGAAACTGGCTTTCCTGGTGGCTCAGATGGTAAAGCATCTGCCTGCAACGTGAGAGACCTGAGTTCAATCCCTGGGTTGGGAAGATCCCCTGGAAAAGGAAATGGCAACCCACTCCAGTACCCTTGCCTGGAAAATGCCATGGACAGAGCAACCTGGTAGGCTACAGTCCATGGCGTCACAAAGAGTCAGACAGGAGTGAGTGACTTCACTTTCGCTTTCAGAAACTGCCAGTGAAAGGATGAGTTCCTTAGATTACTAACCTTGCATTGAAAGACAAAGCATCATCTCCTCCCCCTCCCCCAGCATTCTACAAAAAACACGTTTCAGTGTCAGACTGTGAGTAGGTCAGGCCTGGAAGATTCCAAGTCATGGAAATGGAGGGATGAATGGGAAGCAGATGGTTAGGCTGAGCCCTTGACCTGAGGATTCAGTTTGTTTTATGAGCTTCTCTGGGCCACAAACTATCCAGAGTTGCCAGAACTGCCAGCTCCTTGAAGGTATTTGTTTGTTTGTTTCTTTGTTTAGGATAGAAGGCTGTGCACTAAGGGCCATATTAAACTTTGTTGTTATTTTTTAGTCATGAAGTCTCGTCTGACTCTTTGCAACCCTATGGACGGTAGCCCATCAGGCTTCCTCTGTCCATGGGATTCTCCGGGCAAGAATCCTGGATGGGTTGCCATTTACTTCTCCAGGAGATCTTCCCAACCCAGGAATCGAACCTGCATCTTCCGCACTGGCAGGCAGATTCTTTACCACTGAGCGACCAAGGAAGCCCCCATATTGAGCTTACAGAACACCCAATTCCCACTCCTTTCTAAACCAGGCTGCCTGAATCCCAATCCCTGAGGATATTACCTAGGTTCAGGCTGGAGGAAACAAAAAGCCTGGCAGTGGTTGCTAAGCAACGAGTGATCTCCAGCCTGCAGCCCTGCAGGCCCATCACCAAGGGCAAGGGGTCCGACCTCCTTGCCCACTCGAATTTCTCATTTATACTGAGCTCATTAAAAAACTAGCTATATCAGTACTCTATATAAACCCACAGGAGCTAGTTCCTTAACAAACAAGCATGCTCAGATGGTACAGCAACCCACCATAATGACCAAAGACTCCACACTGTGCCACACCGGGCACACTGCATGTGGCCCATGGGTGCCAGGACCTAGAGAAGGGGACTGCACCAGGCATGTGAAGGTCAACCAACCAGATACCAAGACCATCCTCAAGCTGTATGTGGCTACTTAGGATCTGGATGGCACAGCATTATTATTTATTTATTTATTTTTTTTTTGCACTTTCTGGCCTCGATTTTCTTCTCAGTGAAGTGAAGCAAGTGGACAAATGACATCTAGAGCCACTTATTCACAGTGGTTCCAGTACTCCTGGCCAGCTCCCTCCTTCCTCCAAAGGAGTTCAGCAGACACAGGTACTAGAATGTGGTTCGATCACTGCAGTCAACGAGCAGGGCTCAGAGCCCAGGCTGAGTCAGAAGACACAGCTCCCCAGTGTACATGTCTTCCTGGGAGGGAGCCCCAGACACTGAGCTCTTTCAGGAAGAGACAATGGAGTGGGCAAGCAGAGTGTCATGAGAATTGAGGCCACAGACCAGGCCGGGAATGGACTATCTGGGATGCTGTGTGGCTGGGCAAGGACAGAAGCAAGAAGACATCAACCCGGGCACATAAGATCCCCTGGAAGAGGGCATGGCAGCTCACTCCAGTATTCTTGCCTGGACAATCCCATGGACAGAGAAGCCTAGCAGGCTACAGTCCATGGGGTTGCAAAGAGTCAGACACAGCTGAAATGACTTCACATGCACTCAAGTGCGGCACAGGGGGCTCTACTCAATATTCTCTGATGGCCTACATGGGAAAAGAATCTAAAGTGTGGATATATGGATACAGATAACTGACTCAGTTTGCTGTACATGTGAAATCAACACGACATTATAAATCAACTGTACCCAGCAAAAAAAATTTTAAGCCTCTTTCGAACATACAAAACATCTCAAGGGTCCACTGAAGGTGAGGGAAGCAAGGAAAACCTCTTGTAAGAGATTTTTTTAAAGGAGTCAGCACACTGAGCATAGTTTTTAGCCCTCTTAAGGCTGAACATAATGATTTTTTTCCTTAGAAAGCAAAAACAAGAGTGATTTTCCTTTCAGTCAGTATAGTCCCCAAATCTCCATCCTACTCTCATCCTACTCCTTCTTTATAAAAGAAAACATAATAATATTAAATTTACTTCTCTCCAGCTGAGAGCTTATTTTAAGCCTCATAGAAATGCTAATATGAGTTCTCATTTCTCTGTCTCATTTATTATTTCTCTCATTATGAAGCTTTTCATAATGAACAAAATTAAAAACTAAAAGAAGTCCCTTTTGCACCAACAAAAAAAAAAAAAAAAAACCAATGGCCAGTTTTAAAGAGTGAAAACGAAGATAAGAGTACCACAAAAATTCCTGGTCAGGAAAAAAAGGGATTGTTCTCAAGGGAAAAAGCGCAAAATATATAACATGAAATTAAAGCATAAGGGAAATTTGCATTTTGCTGAATATTAAGATGAGTCTTTTTCTGCCCAAGCCTAGATAGAGAACACTTTTTGAAATCAGACCATTACACTATCAAAACTTCTAAGAAATACTCTGTTATCCAATAATGCCATTAAAATTAACTTGGTGATTTTAACAAAATACTAAGAAACCCATGCCAATTATTAAAAGGGAACTTTGCAGAATAATTCGTTTTTAAAAATGAATGAAGCATCTTAATAAAATGGTTGCAGCGTTTCAGCTTCAAAAACCATCAAGACAAATTACAAGTATTTAAATATGATTTAGAAGATCCATGCCAGTCCTTTTTAAAATAGCCATAAACTAGGGCTAGTTATGTTTAATTATACATTCTAAAAAGACAATAGGATCAGTCCTGTCAATATAAATCTTGGCCAAAACAGAATTCTTTAAAAGCAAACTCCTGGTTCAAATTAGGCAGTTCTCAAAATGTTGTACAATATAGTACTGGTATCAAACATTAGAATTCTAATTAGAACCTATTGACCATGATGAACTTGGATTTATAAATAAGAACAAAAAATGATAAAATTCTAAAGGGCAAAACAATGAGCATAAACAGAATCAAAAGAGAAAAGATAAGTAGGGGAAAATACTAATAACACAAAGGACAAAGGGCTGATTTTCTCACTCACAATGACCTACTGCAGATCAGCTCTTTTCTTTTGGCACACCAGGCAGTAAGCAGGACCTCACTTCCCTGAAAGAGCTTAAACCGACGCCCCCTGCATTGGGAGCATGGAGTCTTAACCACTGGACCAGGCAAGTCCCACAATAGATCAGTTTTAAAAATGAACAACCCCAAAGAAAATCAGGCAGAAATAAAAATAGGCAATTCATTAAAAAAAAAAGTTTTCTTTCATTCACAGTTTTTAAAATGCAAAGAGAACCAGGAAGATACCATGTTTTATCTACCAGTTAACACATAAAAATAAATCAAAATCTGGGATACCAAGATTAACAAAAATATACATGAACAGGCATTCTCAAATGCTGTGAGCAAATGAGCAAAACTGTTCAATCTTTCTGGATGGCAATTTAGCAATACTTATTAAAATGCTTAATATATGTAACTTTTGACATACATACATATATATACACACACACACACATATGTCATTGCATATAATTATGTACATACATATATAGTT
>SJYA01000300.1:1152093-1174165 GCA_006410615.1 Neotragus moschatus | reverse complement strand
AAAAAAAAAAAAAAAAACCAATGGCCAGTTTTAAAGAGTGAAAACGAAGATAAGAGTACCACAAAAATTCCTGGTCAGGAAAAAAAGGGATTGTTCTCAAGGGAAAAAGCGCTAAATATATAACATGAAATTAAAGCATAAGGGAAATTTGCATTTTGCTGAATATTAAGATGAGTCTTTTTCTGCCCAAGCCTAGATAGAGAACACTTTTTGAAATCAGACCATTACACTATCAAAACTTCTAAGAAATACTCTGTTATCCAATAATGCCATTAAAATTAACTTGGTGATTTTAACAAAATACTAAGAAACCCATGCCAATTATTAAAAGGGAACTTTGCAGAATAATTCGTTTTTAAAAATGAATGAAGCATCTTAATAAAATGGTTGCAGCGTTTCAGCTTCAAAAACCATCAAGACAAATTACAAGTATTTAAATATGATTTAGAAGATCCATGCCAGTCCTTTTTAAAATAGCCATAAACTAGGGCTAGTTATGTTTAATTATACATTCTAAAAAGACAATAGGATCAGTCCTGTCAATATAAATCTTGGCCAAAACAGAATTCTTTAAAAGCAAACTCCTGGTTCAAATTAGGCAGTTCTCAAAATGTTGTACAATATAGTACTGGTATCAAACATTGGAATTCTAATTAGAACCTATTGACCATGATGAACTTGGATTTATAAATAAGAACAAAAAATGATAAAATTCTAAAGGGCAAAACAATGAGCATACACAGAATCAAAAGAGAAAAGATAAGTAGGGGAAAATACTAATAACACAAAGGACAAAGGGCTGATTTTCTCACTCACAATGACCTACTGCAGATCAGCTCTTTTCTTTTGGCACACCAGGCAGTAAGCAGGACCTCACTTCCCTGAAAGAGCTTAAACCGACGCCCCCTGCATTGGGAGCATGGAGTCTTAACCACTGGACCAGGCAAGTCCCACAATAGATCAGTTTTAAAAATGAACAACCCCAAAGAAAATCAGGCAGAAATAAAAATAGGCAATTCATTAAAAAAAAAAGTTTTCTTTCATTCACAGTTTTTAAAATGCAAAGAGAACCAGGAAGATACCATGTTTTATCTACCAGTTAACACATAAAAATAAATCAAAATCTGGGATACCAAGATTAACAAAAATATACATGAACAGGCATTCTCAAATGCTGTGAGCAAATGAGCAAAACTGTTCAATCTTTCTGGATGGCAATTTAGCAATACTTATTAAAATGCTTAATATATGTAACTTTTGACATACATACATATATACACACACACATATGTCATTGCATATAATTATGTACATACATATATAGTTATTGCAACATCATTTATAATGTAAAAATGAAAATAGTGCATTTCAGTAAAAACTGAGTACATAAATATTCACATAATGGAATACTATTCATCCATCAAAAAAGCCCGAGCTTGCTTTCTGTTTTAAGACATGGTAAGATTTTCACAATGGATTAAGAAAAATATCTGTAGAATAGTATGCATAAGATTATTTCTTCTTTATATAAAATAGCTGCATGTATATATGAGAATTTACATATGCTTCACATATGCATATATGTACAGAGAGGACAATGTAAAACTACACACCAAAACATGAATAATAATCACTGCAGAGGCATGAGACTAGCAGAAGAGGTGGGAAAAGGGTAAGAAAAGTTGATCAGTGGTCTTATTTCCTATATTTTTACACATTTTTAATGCTGTAACACAGTTTGACAGTTGCCCTTGAAAGGGACTATGAAGATGTAAAACTATGAGCTAAGTTATTGTTTTAAATGCAAGCTAATAAAATTGGCCTTGTGTAACTATTTGGCAAGAATTTAAATTGTCATTGAGGAACTCTTCAGAGCAAAGCTGGGAATCACAGTAGGGATTAGTTAGGATTTTCAGGTAGGGTTGTCAGACTAAGCAAATTAAAACTACAGAACTCCCAGTTAAATGTGAATTTCAGAAGAACAATGTGCAATACGTGGGACACAAAGGAAACAAAATTCACTTTTATGTGAAATTCAAATTCAACTGGACATCCTGTATTTTATCTGGCACCCCTACGTGGGAGCTCCTTCATGGCCCCAGGGTGGCTCTTGGTACAAGCTTTAGTCCATGCCCAGAAGCTCCTCGTGCATTTAACCAGTTTCTTCTTCCTCTGTTCCAGTAGTTATTTTATTTTATTGGCAGAAGACTTCTTCAAGAGTCTCTAGGAGAACAAATACATACAAAAGTTGGAATCTCAAGACATCGACATACTCTTGAAACCATCTGTAAGTTCCAAGTTAAGAACCTTAATTTCTATCTAGATGTGACATGCTATCCTGAGTCTTGAATTTCATGTCATCTCAACAAATTTAAAGGACTCACACAACCTGACCTCAAGGTTTACTCTAAAACTACAGCAATCAAGGTCGTATAAAACTAGCAGAAGGACAGATATATAGAGTCAATGGAATGGAATAAATATACCCACATATGTATATTCAAATGAATTTCAACAAAGGTGCCAAGATAATTCAGCAAAGCGTCTTGTCAACAATCATTTCTGGAACAACTGGATATTCCTATGCCAAAAATAAATAAAAGCTACTCATACACTAAACCACACACAAATACAACTATTATCTCCAAATGGGTCAAAGACTTAAATGTAACACCTAGAACAATATAAGTCTAGAAGAAAATATAGGAGAAACATTTTCTGACCTTGGGTTAATCTAAGATTTCTTACATAGACCAGAAAAAGAAGCACAAATCAAAAAAGGGAAAAATTATACATTACATTTCATCCGTTCTAAAAACCTGCCCTTCGAAAGACACTGTCAAGAAAATAAGAAGACAAGCCACAGATTAGGAGAAAATATTTGCAAGTCACATACTGACTAAAGGATTTGTATCCAAAATATAGAAAGAATTCTCACGACTCATTTGAACAAATATTTCATCCAGGAAAAGGTATGGATGGCAAACAGCACATTAAAAAATACTCAATACCATCCACTGTTATGAAAACGCAAATTAACACAGCAGTGTGATGTTGCTACACACAGGTACTAGAACAGCTAAAACCTAAAGCACCAATGACAGGAACTGATAAGGATGCAAGCAACTGGAGCTCTCACTTAATGCAAAGTAACATGCTGGGAAACAGCTTGGCAACTTGTTATAAAGCTTAATATGTCCTTACCATGTGACCCAGCAATCCCACTCCTAGGTACTTACCAAAGAGAAATGAAAACATGCCCACTTAAATGTAGATAAATGTTTACAGCAGCTTTATTCATAATCTCCAAAAACTGGAAACAACTGGAAAGTCATCAACCAGTGAAAGGATAAATGAAACAGTGGTGCATCCATACAGTGGGATACTATTTAACAATTAAAAAAAAAAAAAACTATTGATGTGTAGAACCTCAGAAGCCTTACACCAAGTAGAAGTGGCACGCCTGTTGTGTGATTTAATTTTTATGATGTTCTGGAAGCTGCAGAACTCTAAGGACTGACATCAGATCAGTGGAGGCTGGGGCTGGGGAAGAGTTCATCACAAAGGGGCAAGCTGAAATTTATGAAGGTAATGAGCTAGTCTATATCCTGATTATGGAAACAGCTACACAACTATACTCCAAAAATTATAAAACTGAATGCTTAAAAGGGTGAATTTTGCTGCATGCAAATTATACCTTAATTTTTTTTATGGAGTCTGAAAACCCGGCGTGTAAGGAATAATCAGGAAGGTCAATTTAAAGTTAGAGAATGTGGTTTTCTTTTCATATTTCCCACATCTTCCCTTTCCTGGGTAGTATATGGAAGATGTACTTAACATTTTCCTATATTAATACACTTCACTTTGCTTAAAAATTAAGAATGCTGTGGGGGAGACACTGATATAGCCTTAGGGTTGGACCCTAGAGCCTGGCTACAAACACCCCCTGAGAAGAAAGTCTGTGGAAGGACTTGGCAAGGGGGACCAGGACCAGTCTTTAGCTCACTCAAATAAAAATGGAAAAGTCAATTCTTTTCACCAACGTTTATGAAAATAGTCCATCAACCTCTCCCTTTGTCATGGGCCAGATAAATATTTTCAGCTTTCTAATCCATCTTGTTTGTTACAACTACTCCACTCCGCTGTATTTAAACGAATGGACAGTACTTAAACAAATGGGCATGGCTGTGTTCCACAAAGCCTGACGGATATTGAAAATGGAATTTCATATCATTTTCATGCATCCCCAAACCTTATTCTTATTTTTGTTTCCAATCATTTTAAAATGTTAAAGTCATTCTTGGCAGGGGGCCTGTCTGCTGTAGGATGCCCAGTGCTCCTGGAGTCCTGAAGCCGGCAGTCCTGTCTGGGGTCCTGTTCTGCCCTCACTCATCCTGGGGAGCATCAGTGGCCGACTTAGAGAAGCCCCTCCTCTTGAAGACAACTGCACTCAGACTCACACTGTGATTGTTGACCAAAGATAGGTTAGTGTTCAAATGAAGCAATGAATGACTCCATAAAAGGCTAGGTTGCCTGCGCATGCTCAGGCCATATCGTTCTCTGTTACCCCTACCTGGTAAGGGGGCTACAGAGGAGAAACTAACAAAAGTGAACGCAGTGGGGAGTCAGCACCAAAATCGGAGCTTTCCAGTATCTGATATATCACAACCAAAGAAAAGAATCTCTACTGATGGAATTTTAGTCTTTTTGGAAATCAGGTAGAAATATATATATTTCTTGAAATAAACAAGATTCCTCTGATTCCTCTTACAGATATACGCAATGGCTACTAGCTCTTAATAGGTGTCTCCTCTGGGCCAGTCACTGGGCTGGATAATTTTCTAATCCACAACAAATCTCAAGGTTGGCATTGGGATCCCATTTTCACAGAAGAGAAAAATCAAGCTGCAGAACGAATTACTTATCCAAGGACCTTCAGAATCCACCCTAGGTCTGATTCCCTCACCTGGACTCTTAACAATCCAGCACATGCCAGCTTCATGGAGACTTCAAGTCCACTTTAAGATGCAAAATCTTTGCCAGTGGAGGAAGGTATGAGCCAGAAATTCCAGGCCATTTGAAGCTAGGGGCTTTTGGATGAGAAGGTCCAAGAGCAGGTTGGGATTTGTACTCTTTTTCTCTGCCACATGCCACATGCAGGGCAGGCTGCAGGGGAGATGTCCAGAGTCTAGAGGGGGCTTCTCAACCCTGGTCCTACCGCAGAATTACTTGGAAGACATTTGAAAATTCCAGGTGCCAGACTCCACCAATTAAATCAGGACCTGGGGGTGGGAGTAGAGGGACCCAGGCCCTCATTGATATTAAAGCTCCCAGGTGACTCTAACATGCAGCCAGGGTTGAACACCAGTGTAAATAAAGAAGGAAGGAGGAAATATAAAGAAATTCTAGGGACCTCCCTGGCAGTCCAGTGGTTAAGACTTCGCCTTCCAATGCAGGGGGTGCAGGTTCAATCCCTGATTAGAGAACTAAGATCCCACATTCCTCGTGGCCAGAAAATTCAAAATATAAAACATTGTATATAAAATATTGTAACAGATTATATGTAAAATATTGTAACAAATTCAATTAACACTATAAAAACGGCTCACATGGAAAAAAACAGATAAAATAAATTTTCTCTTTAAAAAAAGCTTTTTAAAAAATTCTATCCACAAACTTTACTGTGCTGTTGGACTTTCTGTTTAGGGGGCAAATTTTGGATGTTCCTGCCTCTGGGTTAGGCAGCACTGACCACAGCCGTCTCCTGAATCAGTAAGAAGATCTAAAAATATAACTCAGCCATTCCGTTTTCTCACTCAAATACCTTTCCGCTTCAGATAGGTTTTCTTTCCTGTTTGATGCCTGAAATGAGGGCATAAACAAAAGCACTTTGGATGGTACTGCGTCACATGAGAAGCTTAAGCAAAGAAGCTAAAGACAGAAATGCGTCTTTGTCAGGTGGCCAAGCAGAGAAAAAGGATGTTTCCTAAGAATGCACCAGATAGACCAAATAAGAAATCACTCCATTTTCATAACACCAAGAAAAACAACTGTTTCTTTCCTTTCTTAAAATCGCTCAAAGGATTTAGATGAGCTTTACTGTTTGTTTCAAAAGAAAACTTGGTCACTGAGAATTTTCTGAGAAATTGTCTCTTTCATAATGAAAAGAACCAAATGTTTATCAAATATTCAGCACAATGAATTTTTTTATTTTAAAAACTGAGGTTGTAGTATAACTCATCCTAGTAGGGAGAAAAAGTTGTCTGTTGCTTGAAGGGAAACAATCACAGACACCGAATAGACTAGTGTAATCATATTTTATATGAGAAATATAATCTTTTACCTGGTATTTATATAACATTTTACTTTTTTTCTCAAAAAATTTTGAAATAATTCTCCCATACATCTTTATATTTATTGAGAAAAAATTCACAATTTCCCATTTATTAACTGCACCTTTTCTAAAAAAGAAAATAAGACAAACATTACTAGCCCATTTTGGAGATATGAACACTGAACTTCGGAGATGTTCAATTTCTCTCACAAGTTCACGAAACATGAATACCTGTAGAAAAGTCAGAGGAAGGAGCAATGTCTCTTGACAGTTAACATAGAACATTTTGTACAATCACAATGTGAACTGGTGCGTGTGTGTGCATGTGTGTGAATCTGTGCAAAAAGTTCAGTAGAGAAGGCTGAAGCTGTGCAAAGTGCTAGAATCCCTTGTTGTTGTTTGTTAGCAAACTTCAATCAAAAATTCATCAGAAGCAGAACCATTATTTCAAGTTAGTGTGTTTAATCAAAGAGAGGACTATAGAATCAGCTTAGTGGGTAAAACTGCATAAAAAGCAGCTCCAAAAACCCCTTTTTCCTCCAAGGGAAGAAACTGACACATTTTCATTTTAATCCCAAAGGGTAAGATTCCCAGGGAACATGACAAGAAAAAACAAACAGGTGTCTGCCTGTTTGAATATTTGACGAATGAAGAATCATTTCATTAAAATAAAAAAGCTTTCCAAACGAAATAACACAATTTTAAATAATCCTTACATGTGATAGAAGGCTCAATGGAAGGGAGGCATTCCTGTACCACTTACCGAAAAGAAAATTTGGCCCAGCAGCTGCCACCTCTGATAACTGCCTGCTTCCCCAAATGAACCAGGAAGGCAAGAACAGCAGCTTCAATAATTTTTTTTTTGAATTTGAAGTTTTTTTCAAATCCATCAGAAATACTTAGGTGTCTTTTATGTGGTATCCATATTGCTTTCATGACAGCAAAAAATAACTTCAGTCAGGCAGGACCTATGATTCTAACTCTACAGAAAGGTCCTGCTTGGTAGGCAGCACAAGGAGAATTTTCTGTGTCTTTATCAGTCCTGAAGCTTTTCATTCCAGCTGGGCACAGACATCTGAACTGTGTTTCAGAGCAAAACAGGGTGTTTTAGAGGAAAGCCAGACAGAAATCACTCCATCCCCTCTTCACTGATAAGACTCAAAGAGGTACCATTGGAGGAGCAAGCCCTGGCCCCTGCTGCTCTTGGCCGCTGGGCTTCACAAGGGGCCTTGCTCTTGAAGTCCAGGACTGGGCACTGACCTAGTGGGAGCACCCCACCCCCAGGTGCATCCATCCACCCAAGGACTCAGTTGCCCAAAGGATGCTCTTTTCCAGAAGGGCCCTGCACCTTGGGGGGGTGGGGGGCAGCCCTCAGTGGCAGCTCCCATCGCCCACCCTCCCCAGATTTGCACTGGGGTGGGATTTGGAGTGATGGGAAGGTTTTTAAGGGCCAGAGATGGATCTTTTCTAAATGTTATTACTTGTAAATAAAGTCTATTTTTTCTCCCTTGGGAAAAAAAAAAAAGACTCAAAGAGGTTATGGTGCTAATTTAAGGTCGCATAGCTAAAAATAACAGGGACAGGACTGGACTTTCATCTTGGCATCCTTCAGACTCTACAGCTCTATTAATAACATCAAGCCAGCCACCTGGTTCTAATCCTACACTGACTAGCAGGGTGACCTTGGGGCAGTCATTTAACTTTTCTGCACTTCATCTAAATCATGGGGATGGTTCCAGCACCTAGCTCACAGGACACTAGGAGAACTCGGGAGCTGTGTCTGTAAAGCCCCTGGAATAGCACTGGCACATAGCAAGTACTTGAGAAAAGAGTTAGCAACCGTCATCATCGTCACCACGTCTCTGTAGGTTAGATTTCCATATACATCTTTAGAATCTATTGAATCCTTAGGATTTCATACTTTTCAGTCTGTTCTAACACTTTTAAAAAAGATGTATCTTAAGATGTATCACAAGTCTGGACAGGGTCTTGCATGGCTTGAACCTCTAGCCAATACCAATGGAAAGAGCACCTAGGCCATCTTATCAGCTTGCCTCCATGTGGGCAGAAGGGGAAGAGGGACAGATGAGGCTTGACAGCAATCAAATATCAAAAAAGAGAATCAGACCGTTCATCACCAACCCTACGAGGCAGATCCCATCCTCAAAGACGAGGAACCTGAGACGTGGCTTAGATCGCCTGTAACAGCAGGTTCCAT
This sequence comes from Neotragus moschatus, assembly GCA_006410615.1. Classification (NCBI taxonomy): domain Eukaryota; kingdom Metazoa; phylum Chordata; class Mammalia; order Artiodactyla; family Bovidae; genus Neotragus; species Neotragus moschatus. The sequence continues at coordinate 1,165,613 of SJYA01000300.1, read as the reverse complement.
GGGGGCGGCTCAGCTTCAGCCCCACAGATCCTCCTTCACATTACTCACACCACTTCCCAGAGCCTGGGTACTTCTGTCACCAGCTGATACCAGAGGCACTGCCTGGAGCCATGGCCTTGCCCAAACATCAGCCAAGTGACCACACAGAAGCTGAAGACAGCCTTACTCCATTTTAAGCCCAATGAGTGGTTCATGGCTTTCTTAACCTTGCAACACATACCCAAAATAGAAGGAGGGGAAGGCGGGAGAGAAGAAGAGAAAGGAAGGAAGGGAGGGAGGGAGGAGGCAGGGAGGAGGCAGGGAGGACGGGGATCTCAGAGTTAGGTTCAGTGTTTCCATTGCTGACATTATTGCCTCTGAGTTGGGGGAGGGGTGACACTTGCTGTCTAAAGAATTCTCTTCTCGTACAGGTAGAATTCCATATTCAATTTATCCAGCAACCATGCCGTTCTGTTTCAGCAACCATATGGTCTGCAACCACTAACATCCATTTCCCTTATCTGTAATTGAGTATGTGTAAGGGGCTTTTTCCTCTGTTTAATGTCTCTATTCAGATTGCCTTTTTCCCCCTCAACAGAAAATGAGTCTCGAGTGTTACTGCAAGATAATGAAAGATTAAGTTAGAATTAACAGGAATCCATTTGTTATGGGTTTATAAGACTCCGAATCATCTCAGTTACGTTCTTCTGGGTAACCAAGTCAGATCAGGTTCCAAATTTGCTAAGCTGTCCTGTTAGAATTACAGTAACTCCAGCTCTCTTCAACTCAGAACTCTGGACACCCAGTACAGCTTCTCCTCACGTTCACACAGCTAAGAACTTCTCAGATCAGGGCTAGAAATCTGACTGTTCTGACCAGTTGTTCTGCAATATTTGTGCATCAGTTCATGACGCATCTCTGAATAAACGCAGTCTATGTCAAATCTCCACATTAAGATACAAAATATTTATGCTTCTCTGTGAATCATCTTTAGGAAGAACTAAAGAGATTTTTCTCTCTCTTAAAAATTTCTTATATGTTTAGAGTTACCAAAAGAATAAGTCCCGGAGTTGGGCTAAATTCCCTGTGTTCAGTCTTCCCTCCCATATACTTAAACTGATGTGCACTCCAACCTACCTTCTCCTGCGCATCGCTACTGCACTCTGAGTCCAAATCAACTATTTCTTTCAAGGACAGATTTCAGACACGGAAATGTGAGAGTGGCTTGATGGAAGCAATTAGGCACCTCATTTCTCCAGTAAACACCACACACATCACCAATCAGCAGGGGAGGTCAGTGAGCAGGATTTCGTCCTAATGGCTCATATGGCTCCAACCGGCATCTCCCCAGAGAGTCCTCATTCCCCAGATTTACTCCCAGGTTCATTCACACACTCATCATTATCCCCTCTTCATCCTTATACCTCATCTCATCAGCTCATTGGAACCAGCTAACAAAGAGGAGCACAAAACTGGAAAGATAGGGGCAGCTTGACAATTTGCTACTACCCAGAAGGGGAAAACACAATTCTAGAAAATAGCAAAAAATTGTCTGTCAAGGTCAAGCTTCTCAGTCCTATTTACCTCTAACTAAACAATAGTAAAGCCTAACCCACCCTATCCTATCAAATCACATCATACCACATGTGGCCTCTTCACCACAGGAATAAAAGTGCATCTAAGCCTTCTCAAAGTAACTTTTGGGGCATTCTATCAGATTTACATGAAATAAACTCCTCCCCTCCAAATGGAGGGAAGAAAGCATTTGATTCCAATTGTGTTCCACGTTCACTTGGTTTAATTTCATCATTTCAGATAAATCCACTCTTTGCCCCTACCTTGGAACCAAGACTTGGGAGCTTTCTAGCTGCACACCCAGGGCTGCCAAGTCACCTACTGAAAACGTTGGTGTGAATAGGTCAGTAGGTTTCACCGAGCTTTTAACACTCTTTAAACCAGCCTCGTGTATTATGTGCCAAATTCTTCTCGAAATCCCAAACCCACAGGCAGTAGCTGGCCATCTCCCGTCCCTCGCAGGGTCTCATGCTTCCTCGAAGCTTCACTAAGCCTGGCTGCCTGCCCTAAACGTGCGCCTCCAGGACAGTCGGCCGGGGAGGCTACGCACCAAGCCCCACTCGCCACGTCCGCTCGAATGTTTCCTACGGCTCTAGCTCATCCTCCTGAGCTCAGAAAGGGCTGGCCGCGGGGAGGCAGCTGACCTCTCGGTCTCCAGCTGCCTTGTCAGAGCCCTCAAGGGGATTGGAAAGGAAAGGAAATGCCCGACCACCGAGCATGGAGCCCGCCACTCCCTGGTGCTCTTACAGCTCACCCTCAGGTCCATGGGACAAAGAGCAGGGGTCACCTAGACACGAACATCCCACCAGGAACGCTCGCAGGCTGGCCCTTCTTTACTGCCAGGGCGGGCACCAAGACCCGGCTCTAGCGGAGGGTGACTCTGCCCGGGCGAGAGGGGCGCGCCACTGGGCGGCTCACGGTCGCGCCAGAAGTATGAGGGCCAGGGTAGCCACCAGGCCCTGGAATGGAGCGCCCCGAGAGCCCCGGGCTGGCACGGCCGGAGAACCAGGGTAGGCAGAGAAGAGACGCTTGCAAGGTCGGCCAGGGGTCCGCGTCCACGCGAGCCAAGAGGCCACTTCCATCGCCCACCCCGAAAAGGGAGAAGCTTGGGTCAGGCCCCTGGAGCCCCGCACTGGACGCGCAGTGGCCCGCGCCGTGCCCGCCGCTTCCACTCACCTGGCAGTTGGTGCCAGAGACCCCAGCGGGGCAGGTGCAGCTGTAGCCGGGCTCGCCGGCGGCGGCCGGGGACTGAGGGTCGGGCGCAGGGAGCTGGGAGCACACACCCCCGTTCTGGCAGGGCTGCGCGCTGCATGGCCCCGGCACCGGCAGGGGCGCGGCGGGCACCGGGCTGGCCAGGCAGCCGCTGCGGGGCCCCGCGCCGAATAGCAGGAGCAGCAGCAGCGCAGGTGCCGGGGTGCGGCGGGGCGGCATGGCCGACGGAGAGGGCGAGGGAGCGGGAGCTGAGGCGCGGCGGCGGCGCTGGCTGCGGGGAGCGGTGGTGCTGGCGGCGAGGACACAGCTCTCTCCGGCCGGGCGCCTCCTGCAGATGCGGGATGAGCGGTTCCCGGGGCAACGGCGGGCGGGGCCTGTGGGCGGGGCCAGCGGGGGCGGGGCTCCAGGCGGGAAGGGGAGGGAGGGAGGTGGGTATCCTTCCCCCTAAACCAGGAGTTGGGGCAGACCGAGCAGAGAGGCCGACAGGGGGCCCCCAGCCACGAGGGGTGCGGTCAGAGTCGGGGGTGTGTCCAAAAGCGGCTCTAGGGGACAGAGGTGGTGATGCGGGCCTGGCGGGGAGCTCGGAGGGGCTCGGGAAGAAAAAAGGGGCGGACGGGGTCAATGCCAGAGCGGGGAGGACTTTACGGGCTTCCAGGTGCCGAGCAGAACGCGCCCGCGGCTGGGCGAGCAGATGCCGGACTGGCCGCAGCCGCCCGCGGCCCCTCGGCGCGGAATCTGCGAGGCCGCAACGGGAACCGGCCTTACCTCCTTCTCGGGGCTCCTTTCCCACCCCACCGCCCGCCACAACACTTCCCCCCGACACACACAGCCCTCCCCGCGCCGCCTCCCAACCCGGGCGCCCCAACACCCGCAGATTGGCGGGGCTGGCTAGGAAGTGATCTTGCGTTCTGCGCAGCGCGCCCCCGGGCCCCTGTCCTTGGTGCTGACCGAGAGCCTTCCCTTTGCCGAGGGCGGAGCCGGCCGCGCCGCTCGGAAAAGTCTGACTGTGGCGTGGAAGAGCTGAAAGAGGCCTCGGGATCAGGGTGTCCAATCCTGCCTTTGAACCGAGGAGGAAACTGAGGCCTAGACGGGCTGGACTAGATCCCAGTGGGTCACTTGACTCCCAGCTCAGGACACGGTCGGTTTTCTGAAAGAGCAGTTCAGAAGTGCAGGTTCGCAAAGGTCCTGCCAGGGTTTACTATAGAGCCCTGAGTAAAGGGAATGTTCCTCCCTACCTACTTGGGTAGGGGGGACGGAGAGGGGAGGGAGAGGCTCCTCTAAACGTTTGAGTTAGGCTGACTCGTGCTTTGACCGCTGGGCGGTAGGGATCCTCCGAGGAGATGAAGCCCACCTTGTCTCCCCATCTGACCTTTCACAACCTCTGCTACGGATGGGCTCCCAGGAGCTAGTCACCTTGTCTTTAAGGTGGCCGTGTGAGAAAAGAAAATGGGACCCTCTTGGATTAACAGGATTGCCCGACTGAATTAACAGTTAGGGCAAATTTTCTAGGCCACACAAATAAAGTTTTGCAAAAGCTGAGCAAGTAAGAAAGTAGAGATGACGCATGAACCCAGCATGAAGGTTCCACAGATGAGCAGCCAGGGGCTGATCAAAAGTCTCCAATGAAAACAGGAGCCAAACTGCCTGGCTTCTCCCCAGGTCGCTCAAACACAGGAGCAAGTGTCAGGCGGTTGTGCTTTAGAAGATGTCTAAAATCCATGTGGCCATTACAAATCACTGAAACCCAGACTAATCTGCCTGCAGCTGGAGAACTCACACCTCCAAGTGGACCCAAACAGTTATTACATTTCCCTCACACCTGCTGTCTTCTAGCCCAGACCTCCTGTTAAAAAAAAAAAAAAAAAAAAAAAATCTTAATTTTTGTACCACACCAGCGCCCTCTGCTGGTGCTCCTCTAATCATTCAGGTGTTCCTGTGCCGGTGGAGTGCCGCATTCTTCGCTAAAACTCTTACCTTAAATTCTGAAATCATGAACTAGTGCTGCTCATTCCTTTCCATCAACACACACACACACACACACACACACACAATGAAGTGTAAGGTTGTGAGCTAATTAAAATCACACTTTAGTTTGCTATATTTTTGCCTAACCAACTCTCTTGGGGGTGAATTTCATATCACTTTGAACTATGAAAGAAGTAACTGGTTTTATTTTCCGGGTGCTGACTTCTGAATTTTCAAGCTAACACTGAACTTTTATAAAAATATATTCTCTCTGTCTTTATCTTTAAAAGGCATATTATGAAAGAGACAGTATAAGACCATTTTTATCCAAGTTAAAAAAGACTAAATCCAGCCCTCTTGATTGTAAGAGGAACTATGCAATTATTTCTGGACAGCAAAACATGGTATTATGTGCCCTGGCTGCAAAACATCCACACACTAAATACCATGCAAGTGTTCACTGTTATTATTGCTGTTGTCTCTCGTGGAGAAATGGGTCTTTTCTTTGGTTCTGAAGGTTGATTTGGTGTTTGGCTAACAGTTTCCAACCATCAGCAAGACCTCTAAATACCTAACCAAAGAGCCCAACTAATATATTACTGTCTTATTAACATAGTTACTAAAACAATGCTTATTCTATGTTTAAACAAAAGCTAAAAGTTCAATTATCCAGACCTTTGGTTCATATTATTCCAAACTTAAAAACATCTACTCTTCTCACTAGCTCACCTTATTTCCTTTTTTGATAGAGATCCTACTTTAATAAGTCAAAGGCAAAATACCCAAATAACATGTCTAGATTTCAGCAAACCATGTGATAGAATTTCCCAAGATCCTCTCATGGAGAATGTGGATTTGAAACCATTGAACAACTGTAGTCTGAACATACTAGTCAGCAAATCATTACCAGGCTTGAGGAAGTTTGTAGGGAAATGCCATAGACTCTCAAAATTTGGCAACTAATACAATTCATATCAGAATCAAGATATAAAAATATTTCAATCAGTTAAAACACTGAGCTAAAATAAAGAAAAAGGAATATTAATGAATGTGTGTTTGGCCTTAACTGCTACTTGCCAATACTTTTACCTCTATTCCTTCCAAGAACTTCTTTGTAGGGTTGTATTTTTCAGAACTCTTGCAGTTAGGTGTAATCACATGACTTGTCTTGGCCAATGAAATGTGAGGGAAAATAGCACACACCACTTCCAGATGGAACCCTTTAAAATCCAGTGGAAATTTCCTGGTGTCCAGTGGTTAAGACTTGGTGCTTCTACTTCAGGGGATCCAGGTTCAATCCCTGATAAGGGAACTAAGATCCTACAAACTGACATGTGGCCAAACTAAAATAAAATCCAGTGCATGACTCGTGACCATGGTGACTCTTAAGATTCTGAAAGTTGGAGACTGTCCCTGAGCAGGGGCAAATGTGGTGAAGCGATGGGAACCTGCAATAGACATTGTGATGTAAGACATAATCCATTGCAGTGTTAAGCCCCTAAGTCTCAGTGATGTTAAATAACTCCAGACCGAGCGCGGCCGAGAGGAGCTACCCCACGTCGGAGGACAGAGACAGCGGCCGAGAGTCCCGGGCTGTGGCGGCGCGGGAACAGCTGAGAGGAGCCACACCGTGTCCGAGGTCAGGGTAGGGGGCTGGGAAGAACCACCCCTGTCCGAGGTCAGGGGCGGCGACCAGGAGGAGCCACCCCGCGTCCGAGGCCAGGGTCTGGGGCCGGGAGGGCCACCCTACGTCTGAGGCCAGGGTCGGGGGCTGGGAAGAGCCACTGATTGATTAGCACTCAGCACGGGTGGCTGCAACGACCAGCGCACTCACCCTGCCCGAGAGGAGTTACCCCACGTCCCCACATCCGAGGGCAGGGTCGGGGACAGAGAAGATCAACTCGCATCCAAAGACTGGTGGCTGCGCCGATGNGCTGGGAAGAGCCACTGATTGATTAGCACTCAGCACGGGTGGCTGCAACGACCAGCGCACTCACCCTGCCCGAGAGGAGTTACCCCACGTCCCCACATCCGAGGGCAGGGTCGGGGACAGAGAAGATCAACTCGCATCCAAAGACTGGTGGCTGCGCCGATGCAAGAGGGCCTGGAGGAGCTGTCCCACATTGAGGGTCGGGAGGGGCGGCAGTGAGGACATGCCCTTCCTCCACGGTGGGGAGCGGACGCTGCACTTTGCTGGGGCAGCCGTGTAGTGATACTCCAAGCTCAAGAGAGAAGAAATCCAGCTCCACACACCAGAACTCAAAAACAAGCCTCCCTAACCAAGAAACCTTGACAAGCCACTGATACAACCCCGNTTTTTTTTTAATTTTTTTAATTTTTTTTTAAATTTCATAAATAAAAATAATAAACCAAATATAGACTGATGATTCATTTCCCACACGATAGCCATTTTTAAGAAACAGTTTGGCTCATTTCTTTTCCAGAGTGATAGCTCAACTCGATATACTTTAGATGTTACAAAAATGTTTTACTTTTTGCCTTTTGTCATAATAGGAGAAACACATCTTCCCAGGCCAGCCCAGGTTCCTAGGCAGCCATCTGGAGATCACTTGCCTCAATGAGAACAACATTCATTGTAACAGTGAGGTTCCCAGGTTCTGAACTCCAGAGCATCCTGTGGGAATGCTGACCTGACATAGGGTGTGATGGTCCATAGACTCAGAATCTTGTATTTAGAACAATCTGCAAAGGTTACCTGGTATGACCTCCCAGGGTTTAAACTAAGCTCCAAGCAGGAACACTTATGTGGGGTGGTATAGCACCTTCAGCTCACCTGGAGCTCCACAGGCACTAACATACAGGCATAGCTCATTTCACGAGTAGGTAAAGCACTTTGCTTTACTGTGCCTCACAGATCCTGCGTTTTTTACAAATTGAAGGTTTGCAGCAACTCTGCTTCGAAAAAGTCAATTAGCATCATCATTTTTCTAACACATTTGCTCACTTCCTGTCCTTGTCACACTTTGGTAATTCTTGCAATATTTCAAACTTTTTCATCATTGTGTTTGTTATGGCGATCTGTGATCAGTGATATTTGATGTTATTACTATGACTCACCAAAAGCTCAGATGATATTTAGAATTTTCTAGCAACAAAGTATTTTTAATTAACGTATAGAGGTTTTTCTTAGCCATTATGCTATTATACACAACAGACTACAGTATAGTGTAACCATAACCTTTATATGCACTGGGAAATCAAAAAGTTCCTGTGACTTACTTTATTGGGATATTCACTTTATTGTGGTGCTCTGAAATGGACCCTCAGTAGCTCCAAGGTGTGTCCATGTGCATCTATTAATGATTAAGCATTTACCGCCTCATTCAAGGATCCTAAGTTTTCCGCAGTCATCAGCAAGTTGGACCCTAAGCCTCTCTCTGCACCCAGAGTTGCCTGTAGATGGTGACGTCATTACTGCTGCTTCTTTCCACTTTCAGTTACCCACTAAGGTTACATAGTACATTCTTGCCCCCTGTAGAGGGTGGGCCTGGATGCTGGATTGAACCTGGATTCAGCTTGAAAGAAAAAGTCAGCCCCACAACCCAGATAGGGGACACATTGCCTGGTGTCAGTGTTCTGCCATAGAGAACATCACCAAACTGCCTACTCTGACCAGAACAGTAGTATCAGGACCCACAATGATGCCAAGCGAATTAGGCTCTTTGACCTTCAGATACCACGTGATATGAAGACAGAAATACCTTTGCTGGAGGAGGTCAGTAAGAGGATGTGACGCTGATTGAGCAAAACAGGGCAGTGGCTCCTTACTCCCACCCTTGAAGTATATTTCCCCACAGGCCCACAGGAAGCCACAAAGTCTCAAAGACAGAGACTTGAGAGAGCAAAGTGCTGCTGAGATCATCTGGACCAAATACGAGACTGAACTGAGTTAAGGCCTCTGTATCAACTTGGAAGATTCTAGTGGTGGGTGCATGGATCTACTTGGTCTTGCAGTGCCCAAGACATGCCTCATATGTACCTTCTCTTGCTTATTAACGTTGCCTTGGCCAATCCAGAGTGGTCCACCTCCACTCCTTTCTCTACTTTGCCTTGCCCTCTGGGTTATAGGGCCAGTTTCACATTTCACCCAAGTCCCTGATATTTTGAACCAATACTATACTTTATAAAGATGCTGGGAGAATTAAATGGGATGATAAGAGCCATTAATGTGGTCAGTTCAGTTCAGTCACTCAGTTGCGTCCAATTCTTTGCGACCCCGTGGACTGCAGCACGCCAGACTTCCCTATCCATCACCAACTTCTGTTAACATGGTACCATTAATATGGTAATGAGCAGTAATATGAGTATATTTCACATATTATCTCTTTGAATCCTAATACTAGCACAATGAGGTAGAAACCAGGATCTGTGCCCAATTTTAAAAGGACGAAATTGAGGGGCAATGAGATTAAGTAAAAGATCTAAAGACTTCTGCCCAGGGGTGCAGCACATGAGCTCGGTGCTGATTAGGGCCAGCTCTCCCTCATGGTTGTGTCCAGGTGGACAAGCTCAGCTTCTTCACTGACCACTGCAAGCCTTTCAGAAAACTGGATGAGAAAGGCTCACTGCACTAGGACCAGAAAATTTAGAAAAAGATCTAAAGTCATATAACAAGTAGAGTGGCCAGGACTCACAGAGAGGATTCTGGCTGAAGAGCCTGCACTTTGAAACTGCACTCTGCATCTGCTATATGAATCTCCTGTAATGCAGGTCTGATACAGGGTAGATTAGATACTGCCATATAAATGTGTGTGTGTGCATGTGTGTGTGTATGCTGTGCTATGCAAGTCATTCAGTCGTGTCCGACTCTTTGTGACCCCATGGACTATAGCCTGCCAGGCTCCTCTGTCTATGGAATTCTCCGGGCCAGAATACTGGAGTGGATAGCCATTCCCTTCTCCAGGGGATCTTTCCAACCCAAGTCTCCCGCATTGCAGGCAGATTCTTTACTGTCTGAGCCACCAGGGAAGCCCACACACACATACACAGTATTTGGGCTTCCCTGGTGGTGCAGTGGTAAAGAATACGCCTGCCAGTGCAGGAGATTCAAGAGATGTGGGTTCAATCCCTGGGTCAGGATCCACTGGAGGAAGAAATGGCAACCCATTCCAGTACTCTTGGCTGAGAAATCCTATGGACAGAGGAGCCTGATGGGCCATAGTCCATGGGGTTGCAAACAGTCAGACACGACTGAGTGACTGAGCACACACACAAACATACATGGTATATATGTGTGTACACGTGTATATATGTGTGCATGTGATGTGATGTGTGTGCATCATATCTCTGTATCACGCATGTTTCATATATGGATGTGCATGCATGCTAAGTCACCTCAGTAGTGTCTGGCTCTGTGGCCCCATGGACTGTAGCCCAGCGGGTTCCTCCATCCATGGCATTCTCCAGGCAAAAACGCTGGCGTGGGTTGCCATTTCCTCTTCCAGGGGATCTTCCCAACCCAGGGATCAAACCCACGTCTTTTAAGTCTCCTTCACTGGCAGGCGAGTTCTTTACAACGATCATCACCTGGGAAGCGCTCATGTATGAATATTCGATGTGTATTATGTATGCGATGTCATGTGTCTATGATGTGTGTACTATATGGATGTATCATGTATATGTATGAGTGAACATGTAATATGTGCACAGTGACTGCTGGGCTTTGGTTTTTGTTGGTGGAGGCTCTGGAAGGTTTAGTTTGTTGCTCACTTGCTTTCCTTGTAAAATGTACTACTGCTCCTGCCTTGCAGAGTCATAGGATGTGAAAATGGGATGGGACTTTGACCATCTTTTCTGAGGAGTAAGACGAGACACTGAGGAAATGAACCACTGCTCCAGACTGGACAGCCCAGAAGCCGAGTGAGACCCCAGTCCTCCAAGATCCACAGCATGTGCTCTTGCAGTAAGGCTCCTTCTGCCTTTCCCCCACTCTCAGCATTTCCTGCTTAAATGTGTGAAAGCAAAAGTCACTTGGTCGTGTCTGACTCTTTTGTGACCTCATGGACTGTAGCCTGCTAGGCTCCACGGTCCTTGGGATTTCCCAGGCAAGAATACTGGAGTGGGTTGCCATTTCCTTCTCTCAGGGATCTTCCTGATCCAGGGAATCGAGCCTGGGTCTCGTGTACTGTGGGCCAATTCTTTACCTTTTGAGCCACCAGGGAAGCCCATTTAAGAGGCAATCAAATCAAAAGGCAATGTAAAAGTGTACTACTTACTACATGGGAGTTTTAAGTGCCGTTGAAGAGTCTTCACAAAGGAGAAATATGATTTGCATACATTCCAGTCATAAGTACCAGAACCACTTCTTACTCTTTTAATTAGTAGTACCCTTTTTGTAATTAGTCACTGAAGTGTTTTAGCATATATGCTGTGTGCTTAGTCACTCAGTTGTGTCCGACTCTTTGGGACCCCATGGATTGTAGCCCACCAGGCTCCTCTGTCCATGGGGATTCTCCAGGCAAGAATACGGGAGTGGGTTGCCATGCCCTTCTCCAGCGGATCTTCCCAACCCAGAGATTGAACCCAGGTCTTCCATATTACAGGCAGATTCTTCACCATCTGAGCCACCAGAGAAGCCCATTTTAGCATATATATCCAGGTTATTTCACTCTGAATTATCATTGAACAATTCCTAAATGCCATGTTTAAGGTATGCTCACATTTACTTTCTTCCCACTAGACTTGTCCTGATTTGAATTAAATCACTATTCTAGCAGCTGTTTAAAACAGTTTTAATTTATTTTACATTATTACTCTAATATTGATTTGATCTAGGGCAAGTTTAAATGAGAAGTCTTGAGTAAAAACACAGCAAGGAAGCATATCTTTCCTCTATAAATATTTCATAAAGCCCTTCAACTACCACCAAATGGAAATCAAATCTTTTCACAAAGACCCCTGAGAACATGAGAATTGTGTTGAACTCAATAATTGTTTTTAGTTTCAACTTGCTGTTATTATGACAAATGTACCATATTGGAAGACAGGACTGTTTTCAAGAAGGATTCCACATCTACTGGCTTGCAAATCAGGAAGTTCAATTCCAAACCTCCCCTTTGCTCCTAAATTCACTCCAGGACCATGAAATACAACACTATGATATAGCTCTAATGCATTCCCCCATGGCAATGCCCACATTGGCTTTGCTGACATAAAAAAAAACACTTTATATTTTCTGTTCCATATGGAAGATTTTTTTCTTAATGACTTAAACAAATTAGGAGAAAATGTGTAGGATTCCCTGTTTTTGTCTCCATCATAAGACTCTATCAAACATTTTGATCTTTGAAAAATCTAATAAGTGAAAAAAAATTTCAGTGTACTTTTCAAATGTATTTCTCATCAGGAATCAAACTTAACATCTTTTTTATACTTCAGAGACATGTGTATTTTCTTTTCTGTGAGCTGATTATTCTGAGAACCAAAACCATCCACTTTCATACACAGCTTGAACCTGAGATGAAACAACCCACACACACATATACACATCCTACAATCACAGTGTAGACTCCACAGACGTCACTATTCCCTTGTCTTCCCTTGCATTGCTTTACTATTCCAGGACATGCATTTCCAGGCAAATAACTTGATTATTACAGAAACTTCCTGAAAAATCCATCAATTCTTTAATAAAAAACCACCAACACTTCAAGCTCTAAAAGCTTTTGCCTCAATATACTCGCCTTGCTGCTTCCACCTACCCAAATCCTGGATGTATCACAAGTCTCACTCAATCCCCACAAAGCCCCTTCATTGAAAGATTTGCCTTAAACCAAACTTTAAGTTTCCTGCAGAACCTAGCTTTTCCTCTCCCCCTCAAAGGCCATTGCCAACACTCTGCAGTGCAGTAAACTAAGTCTCTGAGCCACTGCCTGTTCCATTGTGTTATTAGCTTCTTTGTCTTTATTTGTAGGAGCTGGTTCATGAAGCCAAAAGAAACTCAACTTGGCAGCAGGAACACGAAAAAGAGGGAGCTAGAAAGAAACAGGATTGTGGACCACAATTTGGAGCTCGGTTTTTTTTTCTTTTCTTCCAGAGGGGAAGCCAAGGATACAATTGAATCAGCATCTTAAGAAGATCAGTGTGGATGGAGAGACTAACTGCCAAGGAGAGTAGACAGGGGAAGTGCTTGCTGTTTGATTGTTGTTATTTAGTCACTAAGCTGTGTCCAACTCTTTTGCAACCCCCTGGACGGTGGCCCACCAGGCTCCTCTGTCCATAAGATTTATCAGTCAGAAATATTGGAATGGGTTGCCATTTCCTTCTCCAGGGAGTCTTCCTGACCCAGGGATCGAACCTGCGTCTCCTGCATTGGTAGGCGGATTCTTTACCACTGAGCCACCAGGGAAGCCCCAGGGTAAGCAGTAGAAGGCAGCTTAAACTAGGAGCATAGCAGTGGAGATGGAGAGAACAGTCAGATTTGGGATATATTTGCAGCATGGAAGACACTTTGGATGCATTGGCTGGGAGTCATGATTCAGAAAGAGGAGTTAAAGATGACCTCCAGATGTGGGTCCTGAGTGAAGTGAAAGTTACTCGGTCGTGTCCGACTCTTTGCGACCCCATGGACTATATGGTCCATGGAATTCTCCAGGCCAGAATACTGGAGTGGATAGCCTTTCCCTTCTCCAGGGGATCTTCCCAACCCAGGGACTGAACACAGGTCTCCCACATTGCAGGTGAATTCTTTACCAGCTGAGCCACGAGGAAAGCTAGATAAATGGAGAAGCCACTTCCTGAGATGGTGAGCAGTTAGGGGAAGCAATGGG
>SJYA01000300.1:1131399-1150245 GCA_006410615.1 Neotragus moschatus | reverse complement strand
GGGGGGGGGTGTTGTGATGGAGGTAGAGAAGTAGATACTTCCGTAGGGGGTGGTTGGGCCACCTTTACCAGCAGCGTTGAGTGACAAGTGCTGCTGCTGCTGCTGCTGCTAAGTCGCTTCAGTCGGGGCCGACTCTGTGTGACCCCACAGACGGCAGCCCACCATGCTCCCCCATCCCCAGGATTCTCCAGGCAAGAACACTGGAGTGGGTTGCCATTTCCTTCTCCAATGCATGAAAGTGAAAAGTGAAAGTGAAGCCGCTCAGTCATGTCCAACTCTTAGCGACCCCAGGGACTGCAACCTACCAGGCTCCTCCATCCATGGGATTTTCCAGGCAAGAGTAATGGAGTGGGGTGCCATTGCTTCTCCAGACAAGTGATGGGGTTGAGCTAAATAAGGGCATAGCTAAAGGTTAATTTCTCTCTCATGTCCTGTACATAAAGTGTTTATCTACTTCTGATTATTTTATCAGTAAGGATAAATTTGACCCTTGAATTACTATTTTAAACCCACAAAATCATTTTATGAGGTCCACGTAATACTTTCCTATCACAAACTTCCAAAAATAGTGTCAGGGTTCGGACTCATGTCCTTACCCAGCAAGCCTTGTGCTCTTATCAAAAGGACAGTGTGTCCTTTCGCATATCTGTTAGAAATCTTTTCAAAGACACTAATGAAATAAGAGGAGGTTGATTGGGGGGGGGAGGAGGAATCTGGAAAATCTTAGGTTTAACTGCTCTCCAGGTAAAATCAGCAACTCAGAAGATGGCTTGTGCACATTCTGGGTTTGCTGACAGTGCACAAGAGAAGGCAGATTTATTTTATATGGAATCTAATTAAGTTATGAAGAAAAGCTAAGGGGTGGGTAAACGGCAGGAGTTTTTCTCTGTGAGTCTTGAGTGCTCTAGCTTTCCTGGGCTGGCGTCACTGCCTTGTGCTGAAGCACTAGGTCCGCGTCACCATCAATGTCATCACAGCATCATGTGACCTTCTCTGTGTCAGGGGATAGAATGTAGTCCCAAGCATCCGTCAAAGATGCGAATATTAAAGGACATCAGTATAACTGTGAGCCATACCAACTGTGATATTTTTCTCAAGATTAAACCAATTTATTTAGACACAGATGTCACAGACTGATTAAAAACTACTCAGTAGCAAAGATTCTATTTGCTGCCAAGATGGAAATTAACAGACACAGGCCAGACAACATTTATATCTGCATGACAGCTCATCAGAGGCACACAGCACACGCTCAGGCATTTTTCTGAATGTACAGATTAGCCCAAGGTGAGCCCGCCCCCTCTTCTATGGAAAACTGCTTAAATGAATGCTCATAATTTTAGCTTTTACTACACTGCTTTATGAAATGCTCAGGATTTTGTATCATCGTCTTGGTTATCAACTACAATGAATTTTTAGAAGTCCAGTATTTAGGAATACTCACCACATAATCCAGGGTCCATGGGATATTTTTTAATTCCAGGAAAAAAGAAGCCAATTTTTTTTTCTTGGTGCTGACTCATGCTTACATTCTGGGAATAAATCCCAAAGGACCATGGATGGAACTAAGTAGTTTCAAACTGTGGGGTCTGAGCAGGGCTCGGGGATGGTGGCTGGGGGCATCTTACTGGTTATAAGGTGAGCTGAAGGTGAGGCATTTGGGAGACAAAGTGTCCAACCAAAAGGTCAGCTCATGTGTAACACAGGGAGCTCAACTCAGTGCTCTGGGACAACCCAGAGTGGTGGTTATGGGATGTGGGGTGGAGGGAGGTTCAAGAGACAGGGGACATACATATACTTATGGCTGATTCATGTTGTTGTATTGTTACTGAAAGAGTGTGTGGGTTCTGGCTGCTTGCTGCTCAAAAGCCAATAAACAGGTGGGTGGAAAGAAAAGTTTGCTTTATTTCAGATGCTGGCAACTGAAGCAGGGGGAGGGTGGCAGATGTTTGTCCAAAGGCCACTACCCCCCAGTGCCCCGCTCACCAACAAACAGGGGGGTGAGAGTGTCTATAGACAGAGTAGGGGGGTGGGTGGTGCTCCCTGCAGAAACAGCACAGTCATCTCTAGCAGTCATCTTCAAACTGATGACAGTAGTCTCATCAGCACCGAAGAATTGATGCCTTTGAACTGCGGTGCTAGAGAAGACTCTTGAGAGTCCCTTGGATGGCAAGGAGATCCAACCAGTCAATCCTCAAGGAAATCAGTCCTGAGTGTTCATTGGAAGGACTGATGCTGAAGCTGGAACTCCAATAGTTAGGCCACCTGATGCGAAGGACTGGCTCACTGGAAAAGACCCTGATGCTGGGAAAGATTGAAAGCAGGAGGAGAAGGGGATGACAGGGGATCAGATGGTTGGATGGCATCACCAACTCAATGGACATGAGTTTGAGCAAGCTCCAGGAGTTGGTGATGGAAAGGGAAGCCTGGCGTGTTGCAGTCCGTGGGGTTGAAGAGTCAGACATGACTGAGCAGCTGAACTGAACTGAACTGAGTCTGATCAGCATCAGCTTGGCTGTTTTAGGTACAGTTAATCTTCATGTTCCAGGGTCCATTTGTTCCCATTTCTTTACTGCCAATTTTCAGAGCTGTGGAAGCTCATATCCCGGGTACAGGCTGGTCATCATGTAGTTAACTTCTCCACCTGGTGCTCTGGAATCTATAAGACAGCTCACAGCATATGGCTCAGAATGTTGTCTATAACCCTTGAGAAAGAACTAAAGGTCCTTGACTGTGTTTAATACCTACAATATTATTATTTAGGAACTTCCCTGTAGATCATATGGTAAAGAACCTGCTTGCAATGCAGGAGCCCCGGGTTCAATCCCTGGGTCGGGAAGATCCTCTGAAGAAGGGAATGGCAACCCACTTCAGTATTTTTGCCTGGAGAATTTCATGAACAGAGGAGCCTAGTGGGCTACAGCCCATAGGGTTGCAAAGAATTGGACATGCCCAAAGCGACTTAGCATGCACACATTAAAAATTAAAAAATTTAAAAAATTAAAAATTAAAAAAATTAAAAAATAAGAGGAGAATTCAGAAAAGGGGAATATTCCAAAGGCCAATAAATATGTGAAAAGAGGTTCATTAGCATTAGTCATCAGGGAAATGCAAATTAAAATAAAAACTATTACACATTCCACTGGAAAGGCTGAAATTGAAAAGACTGACAACGACCAGTATTGACAAGGATGCAGGGCAGTGAGGACTTGCAGACACTGCTGGGGGTGTAAATTGGTACGACCACTTTGGACAACTTTTTAGTGGTACTTGCTAACATCAAACACAAACCTGCGACTTGGCAACTTCACTCCACGATGTTACTCACATCCCACAGAAATGCAGATCAAAGGCTCCAAAAACCACGTTCATTGCAACTCTGTTTGTAATAGCCCCAAACTGAAAACAACCGAAGTGTCCATCCAGTAAATAAATGAACACATTATGGTATATTCATTTCCTGACATAAAAATTAACAAGTTATAACTCCATGAAACAACATAGTTGAATCTCAGAAAATGTAGAATGAAATTAATACATAATGTTAAAAGTCAGGGGTTTCCCTGGTGGCCTAGTGGTTAAGAATCTGCCTTCCAATGCAGGGGACAGGGATTCAGTCCCCAGTCAGGGAGGATTCCACATGCTATGGAGCAACTAAGCCAATGCACCACAACTACTGAGCCCCAGAGCCTAGAGCCCGTGCTCCACAGCAAGAGAAGCCATCGCAATGGGACGCCCACACACTGCAACTACAGAGTAGCCTGAGTGCCCCAGTGAAGACCCAGTGCAGCCAAAAATAAGTAAATAAATAAACCTTGCAAAAAAAGTCAGGTTAAGGGTGTCTGGGTATCTTTGCAGGGAGGGAATAGCTGACAATGGGAGGAAGGAATATCAGCATTCTAGGGAGCTGGTGTTGCTTCCATTAAAAAATATATTTATTTATTTTTAGTTATTTAGTTGCAATGGGTTTTCTTTGTGGCATGTGGGATCTAGTCCCCTAACCAGGGATTGAACCCAGGTCCCCTGCATTGGGAGCTCAATGTCTTATCCACTGGACCACCAGGGAAGTCCCTGTAGCTTCCATTTGTATGTGGGTCGTGGTAACATATGTGAGAATTCATGGAGCTATGTCCCCTTATGATTTGTGTACTTCTCTGTGTGTTCATTTTACTTTGATAACAATTTTTTAAGTTTAAAAAAATTGGAGGGAAAACCTATAAAGGGCAGTTTCAGGGTCCTGTAGGAAAGCCCCAGTGACCACACAGATTTTTCCCTATTTGTTGAACTGAGCCTTCCGACTTGACCACTAGATTCTTCCCTTTAAAGTGTTTCCCTATGCAACATACATGAACTCAACAAATTGAGAATTGCCAGAATACAAAGATGAATACGATTGATTGAAGAATTCACAACCTAAGGAGGCAGAGTTGCTTTCTCATCCCACACTCTTCTGAACATTTTACACACGTCTTCTCATGCAATCCACATCTTCGCTTTCATTCCCTCAATGATGAAGTTTGTAAGTCAGTGGCAGAGCTCACACCCAAACGATCTGCAGAGCAGATATCTGCCTGTATACCAGGCTCAGCTATGTCTCATGCTTACTGTGGTAACTCCTGCTAACCCATAGCAGACATCAATAATCAATCATGATACTCTTCACTCCCAGGCTGTGATGTGGGACTCCCCGTCCTCCCATCACAGCTCCTTTGACAATCATGACAGAACAATGATCAGCCCATGGGATATCCTTTCTCTGCTGTTCTTGATACTTTGTTACTTTGTCCCTCTTCGTTTGAAAATATTCTTGGGAAGACTGTTCATTTGCCTCCGTCCATGAGTGGAGAATTTGAAAGAAAATGTGGACCAAAGAGCAGAGCAGAAAGCAGGCACTCAACAGAGGTCAGGAGCTTTCAGGGGGTGCTGCAAGGTGACTAAGGCCCTGCAGGAAATTTAACCTACTATATTGCCTTAAGTAGAATTAGCCTTGGAAATAAAACGTAGGCTGATAAATTAATCCTCCTGGAAATTAGGGGCAACTGAGAGAGTCGGAAGGCATCGGTGTGAATTTAAGTTTCAATTATGTACAAATACTCTGTGGTGTTAAAAACCCAACTCCTGATGTCAGCAGAACACCTGATCAGTTCTCAAGTAAGAGGGTATGATCTTAGGTGGCCTTGGCCTGCGACGGCTTGGAGCAGAGCTTCGGACCAGAGACTGAGGCTGAGTCGTGGCTGTGAAAGCACCAGATCCTAGCCACTAGACCTGCGGTCAGTGACAAGGGCCCTGGCCCTTCAGCTTTGCAGAAAATAATGAAGCAAGTAAAGTATTTACTAGGAGAAAAAGAGCACAGTACTTGTATATAAACTCACGGGCAGACTCAGAGGGTGAGTCCCTAAATTGCTAAATCTCACCCTCGAGGCAGTTTGAATTACTTTTATGCAGTATTTCTTCTGGGCTTAAGGGGAGCTCCTTTGGCCGATCATCATGATTCGCCTGATTCAGTCTATATCTGGAGTATCTCAGGATCCTCCCGTGTGTGCAGGCGCATCCCCTAGTCAAGATGGATTCTACCACAAAGGCCTATGGGTAGAACATCTCTTGACACGACTCCCCTTTGGCCTCCAAGGAGCCTTTTCTGCTCATGTGTGGTTGGGGAGGTCTCCTGACTTCAGGAATGAACCTCCTCCCTTAATTGTCCTGCTATTCTTGTCTTGGAGTTTTGATCATTAGAGAATGAATCTCCAGTTGCTTTACCTTGGGGGGGCTGAACTTCCTCCTGCCTCAGATTTACCAAGGTGTTTTATTTGTGCCCTTCACAGTCATTCACCTTTCATTATTTATGTTGGTGACTGACCCATCCTATCTGCATGTAATCTGAACTCAGCCTAGCAAGAGACTTCTTCCCTCGTCTAATGAGACCTTTCTTTCTGGGGACTGACCATGCTCTGTCCCAAGAAAGACAGGCAGCAGGACATTTGTTCCAACACTAAAGGTAAACAGTAGAGATGTCACAGCTTAGGAACTTCCCTGGTGGTTCAGTGGATAAGCCTCTGTGCTCCCAGTGCAGGGGGCCCAGGTTCAATCCCTGGTCAGGGGATTAGACCCCACATGCTGCAACTGAGACTGGGTGCAACCAAATAAATATTTTAAAAAGATGTCACAGCTTAGTGTGGAATTCAGTAGATTTTTTTTTTTTGCTTCCTTGTGTATATAAAAGGGAAAAATACTTCCAAAATATGTTTGAAAAGCTTTCAAGCTCTTGCTGCTGCTGCTGCTGCTGCTGCTAAGTCATCTCAGTCATGTCTGACTCTGTGCGACCCCATAGATGGTAGCCCACCAGGCTGCCCTGTCCCTGGGATTCTCCAGGCATGAACACTGGAGTGGGTTGCCATTTCCTTCTCCAACGCATGAAAGTGAAAAGTGAAAGGGAAGTCACTCAGTCATGCCCGACTCTTAGCGACCCCATGGACTGCAGCCTACGAGGCTCCTCCTTCCATGGGATTTTCCAGGCAAGAGTACTGGAGTAGGGTGCCATTGCCTTCTCCAAGCTTTTACTAGTTCACTTTAAATGTGATTTGCTGTATTTTGCAGACTTCTACTTCATTGATCTATAGGATTTCTGGCCAGAAATACCTTAAACTAGCTCATTAGCACTGTTTCCATGGACATTAAAACTGAAGTAGAAAGAGGGACCCAGTCAGAGACACATGACTTAAAAGAGCAGGTTATCCTGCCTTCCGACTTTCAGTTGGGGATGAAGAAAGTTGCCTGCCATTGTTGTTGTAGTAGTTCAGTCATTCAACTGTGTCTTCATTCAATTGATTCTTTGAGACCCCATGGACTGCAGCACGCCACGCTTCCCTGTCCTTTACCATCTCCCAGAGTTTGCTCAAACTCATGTCCATTGAGTCGGTGATGTCATCCAACCATGTCAACCTCTGATTTCCCCTTCTCCTGCCTTCAATCTTTCCCAACATCAGGGTCTTTTCAAATGAGTCAGTTCTTCGCATCAGGTGGCCAAAGTATTGGAGTTTCAACTTCAGTATCAGTCCTTCCAATGAATATTCAGTGTTGATTTCCTTTAGGATTGACTGGTTTGATCTCCTTGCTGTTGCTTCCCTAATAATCAGTAAACAACTAATGTGGTGTATACCAATCCATCAACCACTACAGTCAACACCCCCCAACACCCCTGCATCCTCAGCACCCCACCACTGTGTACCCTGAGGGGATTCAGGATGGAAAAAAACAGGATACTTGCCTTAGATAGCTAAAGTGCATATCAGAGGAATGATTTCAGTAAGCTCAAAGTCTTGCATATTCCCACACAGAAAAACACTAAATTCATTAACTTGAGCTGTCTAGTTTTTCTTTAATTAACAGTCATCTTTTGATGCCGACCACCTGGTTTCTGTTGAAAAAACTTCTATATATCTGGGTTCCTCCCTTACCAGTTCAGAAATGTCCCTCAGAACTATCTGAGAGGCTGCCTCCCAGGGAAAGTCCTCAGAAAGTCTGTCAAAACATAATTCTCAGCTTTTAGGTTAGGCGTTTTTGTCTGTTGACCACAGTCCAGGAGCCTCTATACTTCCTCTTCTATGATCTTCTAACCATGAACAAACACACATGTGTATGGGTGCACGCACACACACACACACATACACAAACCACCTCCCAATTAACACGGAGGGAGTTTTCAGGAAATCTGGAAAACAGAAGATCTCTGTCTTTAGCACCCGTCTTCTGTGGCCCCTACCCTCTCCTCTTGACTTCTCAACAACCCCCAACTCTACTCAGGTCAAATTCTCATTCAGAGAATTTCCTTCTGGCTAAGCAAAGAAACAATTGAGTCAACTCTACCTATCTTTCTGATGGTTATGTTATGTTCATTAAAAAAAAAGAAGTTAGGTAGTACACACATACACACACCATTCTCACCATAAGAATTGCTCCCAAAGTGTGGAATTTTAGATACAAGCAAGGAAGTTATTACAATCAAACCTCCATATGTGTGGGTTACACATGGAGAGGCAACTTTACTAAATAAAACGTCTTATATAAGGGACCAGCATTTGCAGATTGGGGTGTCCCTAGGTGGGGAGGGGTCCTGGAACCAACTCCCAGTGTGTATCAAAGGATAACTGCACTTTTATAGTGAGGTGGGGGGAACTTCCTGTTGTAGCCACGCATTCCGGAAAACAAACTCACTCAGAAGGACAATGCAGATAGTGGAGTGCAGTTTATTACACCAGTGGGCTCAAGGCAGTCTCCTCTTAGTTAACAGTGGACAATTATCAATAGGCCTGTGGTCATACCCCAATAAGCATAATAGATGTATGATTCTATTTGGTTACACAGATAATTAGGGTATTCTTTTAGGCAGTGGAGAGCCCTGGGACTCTTCTTTCCAGGGGCTTGGTTTTCCAGTTGGGAGGGACTGGGGGCAGGAGGAGAAGGGGATGACAGAGGATGAGATGGCTGGATGGCATCACCAACTCAATGGATGTGAGTTTGAGTAAACTCCAAGAGTTGGTGATGGACAGGGAGGCCTGGCGTGCTGCGATTCATGGGGTCCCAAAGAGTCAGACACGACTGAGCGACTGAACTGAACTGAACTGATGTCTTTTCCATAGATACTGGGCATATAGCTCAAAGTCCACAGTCCGGCCCAAGATGGAGGCCTGCTTTCAAGATAGAGCCTGTTCTGTCTCCTCCTTCATTTCTACAAACTGCTCCTACCATGGTGGCCTTGGTCTACAAATTCAACTATATTCACACCCGCCCTGTGATCTCTCCCTGCTTCTTCACACACACACATCTATTACCTAATCACTGTAGAAACATTTCTGAAATGGTGGAATAAGGACGTCAATCCACACCTCCATAAAAACAATGAGAACACCGGGAAAATTGTCAAAAACAACTTTTTCAGAACTCTGGAAATTAATCAAAGATGTGCAATCATCAAGATACACTTATTCAAGAAAACCTGCTGAATCTCAGTAAGAACAACGAGCTTTGTCCTTTTCCTTGTCCTAGTCCTATCCCTATTTCCCCAGCTCCCTTGTAGCCTTGAAAACTAACAACCCCACAAGTCTGATCACTGTGAAAATGATCAGCCTTGCAACCCCTGGAGGGAGGAAAAAGGGTCTGGAGCTCCTCTAAGCCTAACCCCAGAGAACTGTCACCATTTGACCTGCCTGGAAGCATCCTGAAAAGTACTCTTGTCACGGTTATCACTGGTGACCTTACTCAAAACTCACTCTGTTCAAACAACCCTACTCCCGGGGCATTTGCAAACAAACAGCAGACAATGTGTGCCAGTTGTTTACCACTGCAGATGCCTGAGGCAGAAACAGCACTTGGGACTGACTGAAAAACTTTTTTAAAAGCTGGGAAATGAGATGCCCATGTGCTTAGTCATTTCAGTCGGGTCTGACTCTTTGCGATCCTATGGACTATAGCCTCCCAGGTTCCTCTGCCCACAGGATTCTCTGGGCAAGAATAGTGGAATGGGTTGCCATTTCCTTCTCCAAGATGTCCACAGGGGGCTTGGAAAAGCTCTGACATATTCCTGGGAATCTAGTAGACTGCATGCATTTTCAGACCCATGCGCGTGCCTAGGAAAGACCTGAAAAGACGCTAATCTCTCCCTTCTGTCTGACTTTGAGTCTCTGTGGAAGCCAGAGAGGAAATCTAAGGTAGACTTGTAAACTGCAAGAACTAAAGAGCCTCTTTATGAAAGTGAAAGAGGAGAATGAAAAAGTTGGCTTGAAAATCAACATTCAAAAAACAAAGATCATGGTATCCTGTCCCATCACTTCATGGCAGTAGATGAGGAGTCACTGGAAACAGTGACAGATTTTATTTTCTTGGGCTTCAAAATCACTGCAGGTGGTGACTACAGCCATGAAATTAAAAGACACTTGCTCCTTAGAAGAAAACCTATGATCAACCTAGAAAGGCTATTTAAAAGGAAAGACATTACTTTGCCAACAAAGGTCAGTACAGTCAAAGCTGTGGTTTTTCCAGTAGTCGTATACGGATGTGAGAATTGGACCATCAAGAAAGCTGAGCACTGGAGAATTGATGCTTTTGAACTGTGGTGTTGGAGAAGACTCTTGAGAGTCCCTTGGACTGCAAGAAGATCAAACCAGTTAATCCTAAAGGAAATCAGTCCTGAACATTCATTGGAAGGACTGATGCTGAAGGTGAAACCCCAATACTTTGGCCACCTGATGCGAAGAACTGACTCACTGGAAAAGACTTGGATGCTGGGAAAGATTGAAGGCAGGAGGAGAAGGGGACGACAGAGGATGAGATGGTTGGATGGCATCACCAACTCGATGGCCATGAGTTTGAGCAAGCTCTGGAAGATGGTGATGGACAGGGAAGCCTGGCGTGCTCCAGTCCACGGTGTCACAAAGAGTTGGACACCACTGAGCGACTGAACTGAACTGAACTGCCCGAGGATTAAAGGCATGTCCCAGTATACATACATTCCCACAGAGGGAAAGCAAAGACTGATAGACTTACTGTTTCACGCATTGAAAGAAACCTGTGGGACTTTCCTGATGGTGCAGTGGATTGGAATTCACTCCTGCCAATGCAGGAGANGACTGAACTGAACTGAACTGCCCGAGGATTAAAGGCATGTCCCAGTATACATACATTCCCACAGAGGGAAAGCAAAGACTGATAGACTTACTGTTTCACGCATTGAAAGAAACCTGTGGGACTTTCCTGATGGTGCAGTGGATTGGAATTCACTCCTGCCAATGCAGGAGACATGGGTTGGATTCCTGGTCCGGGAAGATCCCACATGCCCTGAAGCAACTAAGCCTGTGTGTCATCAACGATTGAGGCCATGCTCCAGAGCCTGAAAGCCACAACAACTGAGCTTGCCTGCCACAACTAAAGAGCCTCTATGAGTAATTATTGAAGCCTGTATATCTGGAGCCTCTGCTCCATAATAAGAGAAGCCACTGCAATGAGAAGCCTGGGCAATGCAACTAGAGAGCCGCCACCACCACCACCCCTACTCTCGCAACTAGAGAAAGCCCATATGCAGCAACAAGGACCCAGCGCAGCCAAAACATAAATAAATAGATACAGCAGTGCACATGTATAGTACATGTCAAAAAAGTAAATTAAAAAAAAAAACCTGTGTCCAATCATTAGCTGTCCATCAAACTAACCAAGCAGAGACTACATTGACCATATACGAACAAAATATAGATTATGCAGAATTAGCCCAGAAAAGCCACTAAAGAAACAACAACTAATGGTAACAACATTAAAGAAGCGGTGAATATGATTTCCAGAATTACTATATTATTTAAAATATCCAATTTTTAAAAATGCAAGGCATGCAAAGAAACAGAAAAGCATGATTTATACATAGTAGAAGGAGGGAGATTCGTCAGTAGAAACCTAGACATTTGACTCGTTAAAGATTTTTAAAGAGCTATAAACACATATTCAAAGGATTTTTTTAATGTATCAAAAATTAAAGGAAGGGCTGAGTAAAATGTTTCTAAAACAGAGATTATCAATTATCTGATATAAATTATGATAAAGAGAAATTGTGGAGTTGAAAAGCACAATAACTGAAATGGAAAATTCACTAGTGGGTAAATCCATCAGGAAGACATATAAAGTTATAAACATACATGCACCTAAAAACAGAGCCCCCAAACCATGAAGCAAAACTGATGAAATGAAAGGGAGAATGAAGCAACAATGGAGATTTCATACTTCACTTTAATATTGAACGGATGACGAAGCGAAAGGTCAGAAAAGAGGAAGAAGCTTTCAAGAGCAGTCTACAGGCAAAGCAAGGGACTTCCCTGGTGGCCCAGCTGTTAAGAATCTGCCTTCCAGTGCAGGGGGTGGGGGTTCGATCTCTGGCTGGGGAATCACCATCCCACGTGCTGCAGGGCAACTACTGAGCCCGAATACCACAACCATGACCCGCGGAGGCCAAAAATAAATAAATATATATGTTTTCATAAGGAAATGCAAACCAAGAAGGAAGGACATAGTAAAGCTTAGAATGAAATGATAGTCACCCTGTGTTATCTCTGAGAAAGCGAGCGAGTGAGAGGAGACAGCCATCTTCACAGGCAATGTGTCAGGCTATGGGGAGCTTATTTCTGAACTGAGAGCTTGGGGTATTATATTCCAGAGAGTATAACGGATACAAAGGCCCTTGAGTAAGGATAAAATACGAGATAAAGAGTGACCCTGTGCATTTCCTCTTTCTAGGGGCAAGGTTCAGACTCCACGCTTTGATAGCTCAGATTCTCCTGCCTGTGTTCTCAACTACCATCTCTAGCTACTTTCACTTTGGGCCATTGTAGGAGACCTTTCCCTGTTCTCTGCAAAACCATTAAGCAAATGGCTGAATCAGCAGAGACAGGATGATGGCAGACCCTTCACAGAGAAGCTCCATTCCTGCCGAGGCAATGGCGGAAGTTGCAAAGGATATAAGGAACACATTATAGACACGAGTATAGACTCTGAATGGGAAGCAGGGATAGGAAGCAGCTGGAAATGTCTTTAGTTCTGCACAGTGAGGAGCCCCAGGTTCAAACACTCCGTTATCCACACTGAGTCCTATGGAGCATAACCCCAAATATCTCTGAAACAAGGGTAAATGAGTGTTTGTG
Source organism: Neotragus moschatus (assembly GCA_006410615.1). Lineage (NCBI taxonomy): Eukaryota > Metazoa > Chordata > Mammalia > Artiodactyla > Bovidae > Neotragus > Neotragus moschatus. The sequence continues at coordinate 1,137,571 of SJYA01000300.1, read as the reverse complement.
TGGATCAGCTATGCTGCAGATCACCCAACCCACTGGCCACCTAGGCAGGCTCTAGAACATTCCCTCTATAGCAACACTGATTAGCTTTATTACTGCTCTCTCATTCACCCATCAAGACCAACATTAACTATTGATACTTCTTTGTCCTTGAACCCTTCCTCATATTTCCCCCAGGTCTTAGCTCCCATCAGTTTTTCTTCACTGAGGTTTCATCATTACAATAATCATATGTTCTGGATGTGTTTTTAGTAAAGGTGATTTATATTATTTTATCACATTTAATCCTCACAACAAAATTACAAGGCAGATATTATGACTCTGGTCTTCTGACTTAAGAAGCTGAGGGGTCAGAAAGTTTCAGTAACTGGAAGTGAGAGGCACGCTGGGATGAGAATTAAGGAATAATTCACCTCAAAATTTATCATTTTCTCATCTAACCAGCCTCCCATTCCTGTAGCCCTATAACCATGCTTAACTCTTTCTAGAGAGCCCTATTATAAAACGTATATTCTCCCAAGAGGGAAAAAAAGCTCTCATAATCAAGAATGAATGTATGAAGTTAGCCAAAACCTTCTAATAAAATCAACCTCAAATGAGCATTAAAATGTAGAACAAGCTGAGAGCAATAAATAGGCAAAAAAGCAAAGAAAGGTGTTTTAATTTCTTTTTTTCCAATCTGTAAACCTTGTATCTTTTTCTTGCCTTATGGCACTAGCTAAGATCTCCAGTACTATGTTGAATAGGAGTAATAAAAAGAGCATCTTAAGCAGAAATAAAAAAAGAGCATCTTAAGCAGAAAGCGTCTATTATTGCTATTCTCACCATTAGGAATGCTAGCTGTACATTTTTTATATTTTTTCCTTTTTTTTATCAAGTAGAGGAAACTTTACTCTTAGTTTTTTGAGTGTTTGTGTCATGAATGGGTCTTGGATTTTATCAAAAGCTTTTTCTGCATTAATTGGAATGACTGTAAGACTGATTGTTCTTATTTGGCTTGCTGATGTGATGGATGGTGGTTTAGTCATGTGTGCTAAGTCACTTCATGCCGGGGTCCAGCCCCGGCGGGTCCAGGGAATTCGAAGCGTGGACGGCGTTGGCGTCTTGGAAGTNCCTTAATTTTGGGGGTATAGATGCTCAGGGAAACTCAGGGGGAATCTCTGAAATCCGAATCGCCTTGCCCATCGGATTTCTGCCACGTGACCGTTTCACGGGTGGGATTCCCACGCTGGCTCCCGGCAACTTCAGTCATGTCCGTGGACTGCAGCAACCCCATGGACTGTAGCCACCAGGCTCCTCTGTCCGTGGGGGTTCTCCAGGCAAGAATACTGGGGTGGGTTGCCATTTGTGATGGATGGATTACATTAACTGTTTTGTTTCAGCACATATCTGGAATAAAGCCCCACTTGTTTGTGGTATGTCATTTTTTTCCATAAATTACTAGATTCAATCCAACAAGATACATCAATATAGAAAATGTTGTTGTGTTGGACCGTCAGCAGGACTGTTGTGAAAAGACTTGGAAAGAGACTAGGTATAGAAGAAAACACAGCAGAACAGATTGATAAGCAGGAGAGGTCAATGGGTGAAGAAGAAGATTCTGGTAGAGGATACTGGGACACAGATTTCACATCAAAGGGGAGGAGGGGGTAACTCTGATGCTATGTCATGATCTTCTCAGAAGGCCAGGTCTGGGAAAGGGAGCCCAGGGCTTGAACTCTTAGCCTCTATCTATGGCTCCGCCACTTACCAGCCACAAGATCAAGTCCCTGCACCTTTCCTGACTTCTTTTGTCATCTGGAACATGAGAAAGCTGGACCAGATGATTGCTGAGAACTTTGCTAGCTCTAAATGATGGGACTCAGAGTTGCCAGAGAGAAATCTGCTCTACACACATCCATTTCACAATTAAACCAGACAGATGCCAAGACAGTTGTCACACTACTGTCAAGAGAACAGCTAAACCAGGATGAAATGAAACTCTACACGAAAATGCTTATACACCTGTTCAAAACTGACGTCACCTTGAAAAGGACTGTGACCCCGTAGGCCAGTGAATGACATCTACTTGTAGCTACAAAGGTAACCAAACCCTTTGATCATATAACTCCTTTTATAAGCTATAAGTGATTCGTCATATGGTTCGTCACCTGCACATGGAAAAAAGAAATGCCTCTGAATATTTGAACATGCTTTTAAAATATTAAGCACCTTCGCCAGGTGGTGTAAGTGATATGTGGGTATGGTATCTGATGTCAGTCTCTCTCTGGGGATCACCTGCGCCTACTCATGACCTGCAAACATGCATTGAATGTCCGTTTAACAGAAGGAGGATCCCACCCACCTAGAAGCATCTCATTCACCTGAGTGGCTGCTGGGGTCCAGCTGACAGACGGAGTCGACTTGACCAGGCCTGAGACCTACTGCTCCGACGCTACAGGGACCTGAACAAAGGGGTTGAGGAAGGGCCCTGCCCTACAGTTTTCCTACTTAAGCTAGAAACATTTTTATTTCCCTTTTCTCAATTTTCAGTAAGTCCCTAAGAGAGGGTATTTCTTTTTTTTTTTTTTTTTTTGGTATGACAGAGAGAACCTATTCATTTTCAAACTTAGATGATGCCAAACTTTTTTTTAAGTCAGATGATTGGTTCTGAGGGTAACCTTTGTAACACTTCAGTACCATTCAGCTAGAAGAGCCTGTCACTGTCACTGTTTTCTGTGGCTGTGAGTTGATTTATGTTACACACACACACACAGAAAGACACAGACAACTACCTTATTATTTTCTTTCAAGCAGAACTGGGACTCAAATACTGACCAAAGAGGAGAAAAACGAGGCTGAGCCCTCAGTTGCTTTTCTCATTTCTCCCTACAGGGTGCATGGTATACTGGAATCTAAAATAAACCCCTTTGGGAATTCCCTGGCAGTCTAGTAGTTAGGACTCCACACTTTTACTGCTGAGGGTACCGGTTCAGTCCCTGGTCAGGGAACTAAGATCTTGTGAGCTGAGTGATGCAGCCAAAAAAAAAAAAAAGCCTTCAGCTCCCTCTTATATATCACATCTTGGAGAGAAAAGAGAAGGAGGTGAGATTTGTTTTCTCTTTTTTGAGAAACTAGGAGAAAGTCAATTATAAGTCTGTGGAGCAGGAAAGAGTAGATTAAAGAACCAGTTTTGTGGCAAACAATCTAAAAAACAACAAGCATGTTATGTTCAGTGCAGGGTAGGTGTGTGTGTGTTAGTTGCTCAGCTCTGTCCATCTTGGTAGCCTGCCAGACTCCCCTGTCCATAGGATTCTTCAGGCAAGGATACTGAGTGGGTTGCCAGGTCCTTCTCCACGGATCTTCCCGACCCAGGGATTGAACTTGGGTCTCCCACATTGCGGGCAGATTCTTTACCATCTGAGTCATCAGAGAAGCCCCCAGTGCAGAGCATGTGATTCCTAAAAGTAAAAGCTCATCTTGGCAGCAGGTTCCTACTAGTTAGCTGTTTTATACCTGGTTTTGCATTTACGTCAAATGTAATCTGATTCATCTCACCCTTCCCTTCTTATCCTGTGTCCACATGTCTGTTCTCATTTTTTAAAATAGAAGTTTTATTTACCTTTCTAATGACACTCCTAGATCTGAGAAGCTGTACATCTCTGAGTTTTGATGAAGGATCTAGCCAACAGTATCGGTTACTAGCATCTCAGTCCTAGCCAGCCCCCCTCCCTAACCTGCCACCTGGTAGCTAAACAAACCAACAGAAAATCCACTGGGACTAAACACTAAGAAGGATTTTAAAGACCCAGGCATGGAATCAAAATATTTCCTGAGCCATTTTAATACCTGGTGTTAACAGGTGACCAAAAGCAGCTTCAGAGTATTTTCAAAAAGACTGGTACTTCTGGTAAATTCAACCTATGTAGGAAACAGTTACATTATTTTGTTCAGCTTAACTAGAAAAGGACCTATGTACCCTCTTAAACCAGATAAATTGGTCTAATAAGTTGGTATAAGAACTGTGACAGGTATTTGAAGCTTAGAGTTTGAGAGCGGGATGTTAATATCATCTACTCCCGTAATTTCACAGATAAGGAAACACTCAGTGAAAGTTATATGACTTCTCCAAAGTCAGATTCAAAAAAGAACCCCATTTCTCCAAATTTATAGATCAGGCATCTTTCTAAATACCAAGGCAGGGACTTCATTGGTGGTCTAGTTGTTAAGTCTATGCTTCTGACAGAGGGGATACAGGTTCCACTGTGGTTGGGAAACTAGATTCAACATGTCACACATCCCGGTCAAAAAATAAATAAAATTTTGATAAGCTAAAATACTGCAGCAGATAAAAAGAAATCTTCATAACAAGCTTTATGAACATCAGAAAGATGTTTAATATGGCAATTTCACAGTGTTTTATCAATAGTTGCAAACTCTGAATTGAAACAAATCTCATCTTTGAGTTTAAAATTTTTTGTCATCAAAAAAAAAAACAAACAAACCGTAATTGATAGACCCAGACCCTTTAAATGTGTCGGCCACCAGAAAAAACCTGTTTTTTGATGTTCTCTCTCTCCTGGGTTGTCTGCACTGACTGTATATTGAAAGAAATATATCACATTCTCTGCTTGTAATCTTTAAACTGATTTTTTTTTAATTGATTTGTTTTCAAAATGGACTTTTTCTTCCCCTTGTATCATATCTAGCCTGGCTCCAATACTTTGGCTGCCTGATGCAAAGAGCCAGCTTATTGGAAAAGACCCTGATGCTGGGAAAGATCGAAGGCAGATTGAAGGTGGGAGGAGAACGGAGTGACAGAGCATGAGATGGTTGGATGGCATCACCGACTCCATCGACATGAGTTTGAGTAAGCCCCAGGAGTTGGTGATGGACAGGGAGGCCTGGCATGCTGCAGTCCATGGGGTCGCAGAGAGCCAGACACGACTGAGCGACTGAACTGAACTGAAGATGGTAAAATAGGAGGACTGAACAGAGCACAGTAAAACATTTGTGTGTGTGAATGAGGTAAATTGGGCAATCGGAACTGATATACAGACTAGAATAGCTAACTTATAAGAAATGGTTGTATAGCACAGGGAACCACTTAGCACTCTATAATGGCCTATATGGGAAAAGGATCTGAAGAAAGAGTCAAGAGTGAATATATATATATTATAACTGATCCACTTTGCTGTAAATCTGAAACTAACACAACATTGTAAATAAACTCTAATAAAAAAATAAGAATACAAAAACATTCGTAGTATGTTCCTTTGACCATGCAATCTTAATGAAAATCTCCGTGTTAACAAGAAAAAAAAAAAAACAAGATTAAAAAAAAAAAAAACAAACTACTTTTTCCCCTAAATGCATCCACTTTGTGGTGAATGTCAGGTTGGTTTTTGAAGATTCCCTGTCTCACCCCTGCCCATCCCCAGGGGTGCTGTGAGACGGGCAAGGAACATGGTATGTTGGAGAGAAAGAGCACAAAAATCTCAGCTTCTTACTTCTGTTTGCCCAAACGCTACTTAGTGCTTTGGGAGGAAATGGATTCTGTACGCTGTCAATCCACCTGGAATGTCATGTGTCAGAACACTGGGAGCACACAAATCTAAGACAGTGCTCCACTGTCCATGGAGAAAAGCAAGCTTATTTGGCTTACTCTGTTAGCCCATAACTCGGTGCTGAAAGACCGACTTCTTTGTAAAGTAATTCTAAAATGTCGTAANGGAAATGGATTCTGTACGCTGTCAATCCACCTGGAATGTCATGTGTCAGAACACTGGGAGCACACAAATCTAAGACAGTGCTCCACTGTCCATGGAGAAAAGCAAGCTTATTTGGCTTACTCTGTTAGCCCATAACTCGGTGCTGAAAGACCGACTTCTTTGTAAAGTAATTCTAAAATGTCGTAAACAATGGCTTGACTATTTCCCTAATAATGTCCTCTAACATCAGCTAGAACTGCTGAACTTTTCTCAATGAATTTAGTTAAGACTGTTTTAAATTTCCTGAATTTAAAGTTCTCTCAAAGTCATTTGTAGTGGATACAAGACTGAGGGTATCCTCTTCCCAACACGGTAGGTCTCACTGCAACTGGATGCCAGAGCGGCAAGGAAAATGAATTCTTCCTTACCGGAGGGAGAGGTATAGTGTGTGTGTGTGTGTGTGTGTGTGTGTGTGTGTGTGTGTG
>SJYA01000300.1:988832-1131371 GCA_006410615.1 Neotragus moschatus | reverse complement strand
AGTCCATCTGGGATGGAGCTCGGGGCAGGAGGACAGGGTGAAAGCATCTTCTGCTGAAGAAGGGACAGTGTGTGTGTGTGTGTGTGTGACCTTATGGGAGGGAGAGGTACAGTGTGTGTGTGTGTGTGTGTTTGTGGAGAGGGGAGGACAGAACCGTGGCTTTTTCTGCCTAAATAATTGTTAATTTATTTCTGGCTGCACTAGGTCTTTGTTGCTGTACAGGCTTTCCTCTATTTGCAGCGAGCAGGGCCTGTCTCTAGCTGTGGTGTGTGTGCTTCTCACGGCAGTGGCTTCTCTTGGTGTGGAGCACAGGCTCTAGGGGGGCAGGTTCAGTAGTTGTGACTCGTGGGGTCAATAGTTGTGGCACATGGACCTAGCTGCTCTACAGCATGTAGAATCTTCCTGGAGAAGGGTTGAAACTCGGTCCCCTGCATTGGCAGGCAGATTCTTATCCACCATACCACCTTATCCCTAAGTTGTGCCTGCTCCTAACTGCTGCAAAGTTTTGACTTGTTATTAACCACAATTATTGGCTGAATATAAAACTTTCCAAAAGCTTTCGAAATATAAATACAAAGCTTTCCAAAAGCTGCCACACATAACCACTGTTTCTCAGGAGGAGTAGCACCCTGATATCTGGGATGCGTCAAAGCATTAGAGGGTATTTCCAATTGCCCTAGTGACTAGAGTGTGAGTGCTGCTGACATTTGGAACCAGGAGCCAGGGAAGCCAAATGCTCCACCAGGAAGAACTTGCCGACCAAGATGCTAGGGTGACTTCGTGGAGAAACACCAGGAGGCATTGCAATGACTCATACTGAAGACTGTATGAATATTGCCATTAAAATGAGACCTGAGAGAGGACCGAACTGGCTTGACAAATGCAGAGGACAAAGACCAGCGAGGTTAGGGGTCATGACCCTACCCAGGAAGAGGGGCCAGGGCCAGGGCCAGGGCAGGCCTGACTGTCCAGAGCTCTTCCTGCTCCAGCGCATGTTCTTCCACAAGGCCTTCACATGGCTCCTGGCACGTTACTTGGACTTCTGGATTCTAAGAGCTGTTAAGTCTTGGTCCACCATGTGACGTCAGGATACACTCTGGGATCAGAGAGGCTTGACTGGATGAATGGGTCTTAACCGAGGCCCAGATTCCCTAAGACGTGAAGGCCAGATGCAGCACGTCGGGCGTTTCCTGTTAATTTTCCACGATCATTTCAAATAACCACATCTTCACATCAACAGTGCAAAGAGCACTTAACAGTGTAAACACGGGCCTGTCCCTTTAGCCATCTCATGTTCCTTGCCCTCATACTCCTCAGCACAACTTTCTTAATAAACTCTTAGTATAGCATCCCTAACGAATGTTTTGATGCATCTTAGTCACAGAGAGGATATTAACATCTATTCCTAAAGCCTGAATTCCTAGGGAGAGTACAGTCATCCTGTGTGCCTGGGCCTTGAAGCCACATCGGGGTACCTGAGGTACCAACACCTCTGGTATCCGTCAAAGTTGCCTGGAATCCCCTGGCTGGCTCTTGGGGGTTCTGGGGCCTGCTCCCTTGCAGCTCCTTGCAAAGGCAGGGCGGCATCATTTCAGGTACCAGGGGCAGCACTCTCCCAGACCTCCCCATATAGAGGGGGAGGGCCGGAAACAGATAAGCTTGAGGTTGCTAGCCTGGCTGAGAACAAGAAGGGATGGCATAGGCTTTCCGTGAGCATGCGAAAACTATTATGAAATGCACCCCTCCATGTGCTGGTCTCAAGAAGGTGTTTTCCATTGGAAATAACTGTCATTGAGATTTAAACCTTCTGTATAACTCAAAATGCTGTCAACTCCACAGAACTGCATCAACCAAAAATGTGATCCTCTGAGGCCCACCCTCACCCTGGAGTGAGTGGTGCACACCGCACAGACTTCACATACAGGCCAGCCTGGGGGAGCTTGTACTTTGCAGCCCCCTTCATCTGTGGTTTAAAGTCACTTTATAGACCAAGGGACTCATCAAGGGGAAAATGTGGTTTTACCCTCTGGTGGTTACACAAAGACAATACAGAACATACGTTGTGTGTATGTAAATGTGTGCTGTGCTGTGTATATCTATGTGTGTGTGTATATTGGAAAAGACCCTGATGCTGATNGTCACTTTATAGACCAAGGGACTCATCAAGGGGAAAATGTGGTTTTACCCTCTGGTGGTTACACAAAGACAATACAGAACATACGTTGTGTGTATGTAAATGTGTGCTGTGCTGTGTATATCTATGTGTGTGTGTATATTGGAAAAGACCCTGATGCTGATAAAGACTGAAGGCAGGAGGAGAAGGGGACAACAGAGGATGAGATGGTTGGATGGCATCACTGACTCAACGGATGCGAGGCTGAGCAAGCTCTGGCAGTTGGTGATGGACAGGGAAACCTGGCGTGCTAGTCCTTGGCGTTGCAGTCTGACATGACTAAGCGACTGAACTGATACATAAATATATATCATTCGTTCTCTTAAAAACAGCAACAAAACCCTCCCTAAACTCAGTCATCACTCTTAAAAAACAAAGACAGCAAGAACCTGTAGCACCTGGAACTCTGTTCAAGTTATGTGGTAGCCTGGATGCGAGGTAGATTTGGGGGAGAAGAGATACATGTGCAGGAATGGCTGAATCCCTTCACTGTCCACCCGAGACTATCACGAAATCGTTCATCAGCTACACCCCAGTACAAAAAAAAAAAAAAAGCACTCAAATAAAACCCCCACTTCCTTTGCTTTCCTAAATCAATTCGACATTTCTTTTCCTATTTCAGTGAAATAGGCTGATGATTCAGACCTTGGTCAAGGGCAGAGCAGCCAGTCGTGAAAGCCAGAACAGTGACTTCAAGGGGTTTCCGGTAGGAGGCTTTAATGTCTCTGCACTGTCAAGTACCTCCCAACCCAGGGCCCCACTTCACCACTGCAGTTTTCAAGTGCCATCTCTCTCCACCAACAAGCAAGTACTCTGGGCATCTCCCTGAATACATCCAGCTCCTGTAACTTGCTGTAATCTGTTCCCCAAAAGGCTAAGATTACTGTGTTACTTACCTCACTAGGAAGCTTTCCAAAAGCCGCCCACACAAGCATACCCCTTCTCAGAAGAACCTTCTATTTGTGCATAATTTAATAAAACTGACCATGTAGGATAATGCTGTTTATTAAAAATATATTCAGGGAGAAGGAAGTCAGTGCATTTATGCAATTTTACATACACATCTGTATTTTGAGGTTCCATTATTCCAACAGTTCATATAAATCACTGTTTCAGATAAGAGAAAAAAAAATGCTTTACACAGGAGATCAGCAATTGGTTATAGGTTTGGTAGTATGAGTAGGCTTGTTGTAAAAATAAAACCACCTCTTCCAATATTAAAGAGTATCTCCTTGATGCAGAACAAGTCTTTAGAGTTAAGAACTTTTTCTTGCATAAGAATTAACTTGAAGTTCTTGAAAACAGCCAATTCTCCATTTTCTATAAATATAAATGCTGTATTTTGTCCGGATTCTTTTTTCTTTTGAGGTAACAAAGGAAGCATTTTCAGTGATTTGTCACTAGGTTATCCCTTACCAGGTATGTCAACTACTGCAACGTCAAACCTACGACCCATACAAAAGCGTTTCTCAGAGTTAAAAATACAGAGTACGACATTTTCAAACAATGTTCTCATTACAGTAGGGAAAATAAAGCGGGTCAAAACCACCAAAGCCCAAGATAACTGAATTAAAGGCTTGATCATCTTTGCTGATGAAGAATGAACCTCAGCATCCAGAACCTCTCCCAGAAGGATTTGGTTTCTGAATGCGGTTAGGTCTTTCCCCAGCAAGTCTTCTTTTTCATCGCATTTTTTCCCCCTGTGGAATATCAGCAACATTCCCATTTCCTCAGTCTACTCAGTGAGAGGAATTGGGAGCACAGTCTCAACACCTGTTGGACTAACAGGAAGACATGCTCAGTTTGCTGGCAATAATCCTTACTGTGGAAAAAGCAAGAGGTGAATCTCATGTCTTAGCTGGGGCTGTCGCTTGGCCTTAACGGCCTTTATGCACAGGACACCCCAGAGGGGGACAGGAAGTGACGTCGGCCAGCCAGCTGCACCTCTCCTTTCCACGTTATGTGCCAAACTCACTAGAAGAGCCAAACGTGGGACACAAGGGCTTTAAGACACTACTTTCTTCAGAGAATGCTAAGTTGAAGGGCAGTTCCCCATCACCGCCAACAGGGAAGCAGAGCTGAAGCACAGGAAGAGCAGTGTCCTGTGGACTGTGCAGAAGGGTCTGGCTAAAGCATCTAGAATTCTCTCATCTGTTCCTAATGAGACTACCAGACACTCACAATCCACTTTGGGGGTGGAAGGGAGAGGCTGGGGGGAGGGGAATACATGTCACTAACTTTCTTTTTAAATAGCCAAAAATGTTTTCCTCTACAAAACAGAGCAAATCAGTCACTATCTGAATGTCAACCCCACAGTTGGTATTAGCTATGACTAACATCTGACTGACTCCACCTCAGAGAGAACTATAAACGACAACAAGGTCTTAGTCACTATCCAACTGTCTACGTGTGTAAAGCATCCTTAAGAGAGCAGTGAGAGGTGACAGGGTTACTCAGCAAATAAATTTAAGGCATAACTGGAGTAACAGCAAAAGAAGGGCATTTTTCCCTATGATGCATTATTAAGGCCTCTGCTAAGGCAGATTTGTTGACAATGGGAAGGGTCCTCCTGCCCCTAATTAACCAAGGACCAACCCCGCCCCCCCCATCCCCAAATTAAGGAGTTAAGCTGAACTGAAAGCTTTTAAACAGGTTAACTACTGACTTTGAAACAAGCTCCGGAGTGTGATTCAAAAACCATCTTACGTACTCATTAGATGCTGACATCAACAAGGCCAAATTTGCCAGGGCCATGAAATGATTGAAATGGTAAATACAGATATCCAAATAGGAAACATTGTTTATACATATGTGGAAATTTTAACAACAGAATCCTTTAAAAAACGAGGAACAAAAATGTTATGTTCAGGCAGAAATCTTTTGTGCTTAAAGTTTGTAAAAAGGTAGGTTTCAGAACAGTTTAAAAACAAGTTAGTTCATTCATTAAAACTGGTTTTGCTTGATTAAACTGCACAGGTCCTGGAGTTGATGTTAGAATTGCAGAGACACAGCCCCCTCAAGGTGATGTCAAGGTGAAGCCTTTTGGTCGCTAGAGCCTCTGCAAGTACCCAGGAGGTGCCTCAATCTCCACTCATTGTTCCATCCTACCTAACTCATCCAACCAGGGTCACTGCCCAGGTTCATTAAGATGCTCGTATAAGGCCATTTGAGTGTAAAATGACAAAGTAATCTAAATAAAACAAGCCACTGAATTTCTTTAAGGTGGTGGAATAGGGAACAAAGAAGTTTCTAAAACATCAATGAAGTAAGACTTTAGAACAAACAAAATTGATTTCTCAAAGTCCAATAAAAAAAAAAAAGATTAGTTCATCCCTCATTTTCAGAAAGATGAACTATGGAAATTCTCTCAAATTTTATGCAACTGGCTTAATTTTGAACCTTAGGAAGGAAGGAAGGAAGGAAGGAATCTCCTCCCACTTTTTATGTTCTTCAAGTCACTATTCTTAATTCTTTGAACAGCACAATCAGTCATGACGCAAATCACAGAGCTGTGATGATCTGCTTGCGTTGAGATGCATCTGTACAATTGAGTTATGCATACAGCACAGAATATAAACCAAAAGGTGAAGCAAACTTTATTTTCAGGTAAAAACAGGAACCTGATGAATTATTGCAGATTTGAGAAATCAGCACATAAAACAACTGGACAGAGCACTGCTTACAGGTGTTCGATCTGTGTTGAGACAAAGGCTGTGATGTTTGTCCCAAGAGAGCACTGGGAGGAGGGGAAGAGGAGACTGGAGCAACGAAAGACAGTGGGGAAAAAACTTAAAAACGAGAACAAGGGGGAAAAGAAAAAAAATTTGTTCTTTTTTACTTCAACAGGGAATGAAAACTGAAAATTTTGCTTAAAACTGTATGTATCAATTCAAAATGCTCTGGCCACAGAATAATAAACATTGGCCAGCCCAAGTTGCAGAACTTTTTAACCGACACAAAAGAAACAAACAAGCTCTCCCTGCCTCCACTACGGAGGGGGTGGTTGCAGGAATCACCATGTAATAAACAGTGCTAGTGTGTCCCTGGTATAAGGCCAGTGATATCCCACAACTCTGTCACATCTAAACTCTTAGAAAAAGCTACCTAGTTATAAGGGCTGAATTATACTGATAATATACTCTAATTCCATGAATTTTAAATTGTATCTTAATTTGAGAACATGGAACAACAAAAGCCCATGGCTGACGAAGATGTACCAACTGTGGATTTTGTACACAAAAAACCTGTGTGAGCGGCACAGACAGTACAGGTAGGGGTGGGAGGGCACGGAGCGGAAAGCACAGAGCTCGCCTGCTCAACCGTTTCTGTCAAACACACGTGAGCCTGAATTTCTGTACAAGAATTGTCTTTGGAGGAACCAAAACTGCAGACTTAGCTAGATGGATACACACAGCCCAGAATTAAACTGCACAGCGACATTTATTGTTTCAGCCTGGAAAAACATCCCTTTTTTAAATTTCACACAGCAAAGCAAGTTAAAAACTTCACTCATCAAATAAATGATAATTTAAACAAGAACTTGCTAAAGAAACCTCATCACAACAACATTTTAGGGCCTGATCACTTTAAGTCCATGGGGCCATTAATGAAGAGGAACCAAGTGTCTCTTTTATATTCTGCAAGCCATTTTCCTACAACGAGAAGGCGTAACATGTTTCCTTGACTCAGGTGACACATTTAGAAAAGAAATCATGACTGCTGTCTTTTGCTGTAACAGGCAGACACCACCCTTCCTGATGTGATCAGGAAAGATGGAACGACTGCTGCCCTTCTCTCGCGGCCATCAACAGCTTTTCCCGCATTATCTCGAGGCTTGAATAGTCCGGCAACTTAAGATAGTTCACACAGGTCATGACAGAGGGTAGGAAGTCATCTGGGTTCTCTGTTGATTCGAAGGTCTTCCGGACAATGGTCAAAGGTGGATTCAAGCTCCGGAAGCCTGATGAAGAGGGAAGGAAGAAGGACAAAGGAACGCAGTAAGTTTACAGGACGCCTGCCAGAGAGCACAGGGAAAACTCGTGTCTCAACCCTGAGGAGAATCGGTCTGGAATCACAAGCATAGGTACCCTTTCCTATCTACTTCCATCAGAAAACGTCCCACACTGCTCTGCTGCACAAAATGACCACACACAGAAGGTACTTTTTCTTCCTGGGTAATGAACTCTACCCATTCAAGACACACTGAGTGTAAGGACTCTGGTACCTGCTTTAATTACCATTCAAAGTCACTATAACATGGCGGCAAACAGTGCTTTATGCTTTCCTGAGGCTTTTTAAAGAGTGTCAATTCAATCCATATTAGGATTCATTTCTGAAGGGTTTATAAAATGTACAAGTGCCCGAGAATCTGAACAGAGGGAAGCAGCATCACATGTACACGAACAAACCTACTTCAGTTTAACGGTCTCTATGAACTGCCTTGCTAGGGATCTCCCTTATCTCTCAGTTCACTGAAAACTCAACATTGCAATATTATATAACTAGAAAGAAGAAAGTGTTAGTTGCTCAGTTATGTCTGACTCTTTGCAACCCCATGGACTGTAGCCCGCCAGGCTCCTCTGTCCATGGGTGAGTTGACATTCCCTTATCCAGGGGATCTTCTCAACCCAGGGACTGAACCCAGGTCTCCCACATTGCAGGCAGAGTCTTTACCATTTGAGTCACCAGGGAACTAGGAGGCACTTGTAAGTCAAACAATATCCTGCTATCGGCGCCGAAGTTTTGCATGCACACACACACTCTCTCTCTCACCACCCCCCTCCACACAGCTACAATAAATCAATAGTTGTACCCACCTCCAACAGGCAATCGTGGGCTACCTGTCACAAACTGGAGAAATAACCTCTGCTGCTCATTATCAAAACTACTGAGAATCTCAAACAAGAACTTCACAGCCCGACTGCAACAGAAATAAATACATCAAAGTTATCTCATCATATTAAAATATACTTCTGACTTATAATGAGCTAGAGACTGTTAAATGTAAATATGACCATATATAAATTCGCTTGATAAACACACACAAATTTCTTCTGTTGTTACAGCTGGAATTCAAACGGAATGGTTACTCTAGCGATAAATGAGACTTGCCTGGGACTGTACAGGTATTTCTACTCTACTGTACATAAAATGGGTAATGGGGGTGACACTGGCATCCCCATCTTTGTCTATCCTGCCCATTTTCACAGAAACACTTGGGGCAAAAAAGCCCAAAACCCCTTTCAGTCCTCAAGTCCCAGTCTTGAGAGAAATGAAGCCAAAATATTGGAAAGCCTCCTTTAATAGGTAAACAAACTTTAAAACCTAGACCTATGTGTGTATCTGAAACCTGGCAGAGCCCAGGCCTTACCTGTCATGAGTGTAACCGTGATCTGGCCTGCAGCATTCCATCAGTGTCTTTGCATCCCAAGTGTCTGCTTTACTACCACACAGAAGCTGATCCAGCTGTGTGTTTAAACAAGGGCAACAGATTACTAAGGACACAACTGAGCGAAGCGGCACACGTTCTGTTTTGTGGTATGCTGATATGAAGTCCACAAGCTTCTGCCTGGTGCTCTTTATACAACGTGCTCTTCCACTATTAATCACAGATTCACTCTCCTCTGTAGCTGACAGTAACGGGTGCCCTGACCATCTGCAGGGACTAGGCTCTAGAGAAGCCTTTAATCTGAACCAAAACCTACCTAATTCTTCTCATTTCTTTAGAGGCTTTAACTTCATAATCTACCTCTGACCAGAGATTTTATAAATCCTGACTTTTAGAAACACAAGGGCACACAATAACGGAAACTAACAGAAAGAATATTGAGCAGGAGAGAGAAGTGGGAGAAGAAAGCTGAACCAACAGCAAACGGCGAGGTTTCCCCGCTTTGCAAAGGCACTTCTATGCCAGATGGTTGTCTAGGACTAAGACAGTCACTACAGGACAGACGCTGGAAAGAAAGAAATGCTCATGTCCTTAGGATAAAAATCTAACATCAGTGTCCAATTAAACCATCTCTCACCTGGTTGACTGCCCATTTGCAGGATGACTTGTCTACTTTGAGAAAATCCACTCCGCACATATGAAATTTGCTATCTACTACATGTCACTCACTGTCAGGTACTTTATAGATCTTATTCAGTGAGACAGAGTTTACCTCAATTTTATGAACGAGTCAGTCAGGTTATATATGAAAACCTGGATAAGGTCACATAGCTAAGCAGTGAGGTTGTTGTTTAGTTACTAAGTTATATCTGACTCTTTGCAACCCCATGGACTGTAGCCTGCCGGGCTCCTTTGTTCATGGGATTTCCTAGGCAAGAATACAGGAGTGGGCTGCCATTTCCTTCTCCAGGGGATCTTCCTGACTCAGGGTTGAACCTGCATCTCCTGCACTGGCAAGCAAATTCTTTATTGCTGAGCCACCTGGGAAGCCCCAGGTAGGAGGGACCAGGATCCAATTCCAAAAGCAACCTTTGCTGTTTTCAATTCCAGGTGACACTTAGTGCCTAAAGTGCCAGGTACACACATTTTCAATAAGTAGCAAATCAAAGTGGACTTAAAAATAATTGAAATTAAAATGCTAAGTTGTTCAAAGATTTGCAGATTCAGCCAGAAAATGTACTATAGAAAAAATACATCAATATTGAATATTCTTCCTCACTCAGGAAATGATCTTATTTTTCCCAAACTACCCTCTTAAAGCCCAATGCTCCACAATTTTATTTGCTCCTAACAATAGGGTATCTGACTAAAAAGCACAGAGATACCTAAGATAATTACAGGTATGGAATTAGAGATGACCATTTCTTTTGCACACAAGCTACTCACTTCTTCTGGGTAGAAGTACTGGAGATGACTGAGTGGGAAGACTGATTCAAATCCATCTCTAAATGAATCAAACTGCCTGGAAACACCTTCGTTTAGTGCCCAAAATATAACCAGCTGCAAAAAAAAAAAGAAAAAAGAAAAAAACTCTCTTTAAAAATCTGTGACCAGAGTTCAAGTTTCTTTCCTATTTAATATTTGGCAAAGTACAGTGAAATATCCTTCCTGATTAAAGAAAAAAAATTCCAAGGTCTTTAGAATATGTTTCAGAAAACTGTAAGTAACAGATAGGTCAGGTCAACTTCTGATTCTGAATCTGAACATTAAGAAAATGTAAAAATGCCACATGCATTTATATTTAGTGTGTTTTAAAATTTTATTTGTATAATATCCCTGTGAGTTACAAATTACCTTATCAGATGAAAAACAGATGAAACTTCCCAGGAGGATGAAATGTTATTGAGAATTAAAGATAATGTTTCAAGAGTCACAATTACCATCTTTTGGAAAAAGTCTGGTCTCAGAGCGGTAGGTGGCTTTCTGCCTAGAACCCAATGCTCTTTCTATTCAATGTAGGAATAAAACAAAAGAAACTTTTCCAAAAGTAGTAATGATAAAGACATATAGATTGCAATCTAAAATATAATTTGGATCAGTACAAAATTGTTTTTCCTTAATAAATAGGGTCAAGGATGGTGAGAGGGCAAACAAACATAAACGTCTCTACACAGGTATGGAGAGCATCAAAGGCAATGAGGTCAAGTTAAGTGGCTTGAGAGACAACACAAGGGATGTTCCTTTTCACTGATGTCTTTCTTAAACTAAGAAAATATGATATTATATGGCATTCAAGCTTGAAGGCAGAGAGTTCACAGCTATACATGAGGCACTGTGAAATATCTGACAATGTCTCAAGTGCAAACAGAGGCCTGAAAAAAGGGACTTCATGTAGTCACCCCAGGCATTGAAGGTCTCAAACCAGTCTGTGCAGCAGCTCCCAGATACGCACCTGCGCTCCCCGGATCGCCGGTCCCACCCTCTCCCCCTCACAGTAGTCGGCCCCACCCCACGTGACCACCGCTGACCTTCTCTCCAGGGGATATGGCCAGTACGTACTCTTAGATACTCCTCCAAATTGTGGATGGTGACCGGTATATCCTTTCCTCCTTTCTTTAGTTCAATGTTAGGAAACCCTGGCAGAGTGAAATCCAATCCCAGATCCTCCACGGAGCAGCCGTTCATAGTCAGGGTTTCTAATGCATACTGGAGACTCTCTTTGGTCTAAAAAAAAAGTGGGGGAGGGTGTTTGTCACAAATAATAATTCACTCATTTATGTTTATGTTTATAAAATAAAAGATAGACTAATAAACTGCATGGGTTTCTTTAGCTCTTAGGGCTGTTATTTGTTATAATCTACACAAAGTCACTGAGATCACATAGGAAATAATCATAAACACTTCAAAATCCAACAATTTTTATATAAGAAAACAAGACTGAGTGTTCCTTCAAAATGAGATGTTGGCTACTCAGTTTGACCATACTCAAACAGATTTCACAGGTCATAACAGATAGCACCACCGACTCAACGACATGAGTTTGAGCAAACTCTGGGAGTTGGCAATGGACAGGGAGGCCTGGCAGGCTACAGTCCATGGGTTTACAAAGAGTTGGACACAACTGAGTGACTGAACTGAATAGTTTGCATAATGGTTGATTTAAGAGTGCAAGCTCTAAAGCCAGACAAACTTTTCACAATGTTTCAGCTAATCTTAATGAATCCAAGGGGGGAAAAAAGAGTCACCCAGTCGTATTCAATTTTCTGGGACCCCATGTACTGTTTGTTGCCTGCCAGGCTCCTCTGTCTATGGAATTCTCCAGGCAAGAATACTGGAGTGCTAATTCCAATATATGTACGCAGCAAATAATAAGTAATACAACACAGTTAGGAAATTGTAAATATAAATAATGTATTTTCTAGTCAAAGTAGTTAACTTGTTTTCTCTGCAAGCTCAAGTCTAAAGAACATCCAGAGATCCTTCATTCAATTACTGCAGGCCCAGCATTAACAACTCTGTTTTCATACGGCAACACTGCGATGAAAAATGGTTTCAATGAATTCCTAAGAAAAGTCAAGTCCCACTCTGAAGAGAGAGGCATGTTAATAGCAGTTTGCTTAAGATTTTGAAGGCCTTATATAAAATATTACTTCTGAATCAAAGACCAACACACACAACTGCAAATTCTCTTTGAAAATAAGATGTCAGGAGAAAGAAAAAGAAGTACAGGAGAAAGAAGGTTGACTTTCTGAATTAAAGATGCCCTTGGGTATGAAATTCCTAGCCGTTAGACAGTCAAGATGCAGAAAAGTAATCACTTAACAACAACAAAGACTAGGAAGTTCTGGTTAACAGTCACTTTTTAAAAGAGGAAACTGAAAGCCGCTTAGGATTCCAGATAATTCAAAATATACAGCTGGGGCGGGGCAGAGTTATTTAACATTAAGGTGAAATACTTTGTTGAAAATTTTTGCTTCTCTGCAAAAACACATGCTTCAGTCTCTCTCAGTTTGGGTACATCATTTCATGACACACAAGGAAAGTTTTTCATTTTTCATTTGAAATGCTTGTCAGCAAAAGGACTTAATAAAAATTTTTCATTTTAATGTTCTCCCACTGGCAAACTCTCAACAATGCTATTATTGATAGGAATCTAGAATATACAGTATGTCCTTGAGATGTTTAAAAGGGATTAGCCGTTTTACATATTACATATTAAATTAAGAGCTACACTTTAGCCCATTTTCCACATATTTTTCAAGAATTTAAATTACCAAGTGGACGCTCAGCTTGGACACCTTGTTCCGTCTGTATGCTTTATAAATAACGAGGTAAGACATTTGAGAATACCACCAGTCTTCAAGTTCTGGTTGAAGTTTCCCGGAATGTGGTTCTTTTGCTATGCATCTTATACTTTTAAATTGGTAACATCAGAATAATAAACATTAGAAGAACAAATCTCAAAAGATCTGAGGAAGAGAATGCAGCAGACTACACAGGAGACAAGGATACATAAGAGAGCTTGTAAAAGCTCTAAGACCATGGCTTACAGAGCAGAGAGCCTGGGTTTGAAGTCCAACTCTTGGGTATTTCATATTTCAGCTAAGTGACCTTGGGTAGGCAACTCAAACTATATGCCTTGGGTTTATCATGTGTAAATGTGAAATGTAGGGATAACAAAAACATGTGTATTTCACAGTGGATTAAATGAATTAATACATGTAAGGCTCCTGGAAGAGGGTCATGAATTGTACTTTATTGGTGGGTGGAGAGGTTTGAGGAGGTGTGGTTTGTGGTGGTACAAACCTTAAGAATTTTACCTAAGAGATGATCTTGAATAAGATTACAGTAGTTTAAATTTTACAAAGTTGGTAAGCATAAACCTAACTGGTTCTAAAAATCCTAAAACAACAGATCTTATATAGAAAAGATGGATCTGGCTTCTTTAAAAACGAATTTCTCTTAATAAATGTTTACCCAAAAATTACCATTAATAATTATCAATAAATATGAGAGATAAAATTCTTACAAATAATCTTCTTTCTCGACAAAAAGGTACTCTGAAAGCCCCATCGCCAATAAGCTCCTGTCTATCTTATTGAGAGATATAACCTTTTACCTAGCTGCTGCTACTGCTCTCTAAGTCACTTCAGTTGTGTCCCACTCTGTGTGACCCCACAGATGGCAACCCACCAGGCTCCCCCGTCCCTGGGACTCTCCAGGCAACAACACTGGAGTGGGTTGCCATTCCTTCTCTAATGCATGAAAGTGAAAAGTGAAAGTGAAGTCGCTCAGTCATGTCCAACCCTCAGCGACCCCATGGACAGCAGCCCACCAGGCTCCTCTGTCCATGGGATTTTCCAGGCAAGAGTACTGGAGTGGGGTGCCATTGTTATAGAATCTTAATTCTTTATTCTTATTTTATGCAGTTTACAAAATATATGAGTTGCTTTATCACTGGTCCATGTTACTTGCCCCAATATAAAGGTATCTGCCGCTTCTCAAAAAATAAAATTTTGTCTTCTTCCAGTGTCAGATACAGAACCCTATTACTCTCAGACTGAATCAAATTATTTAATTTTGTTAATATATGAATATACATTAATGATAAAAAGATCAGGATTATTCATGAGATCTAACAGAGAAATCTCAACAGAAATAGTGACACCACCATGACCTTTAAAAATACCTTCCTGAGATTTCTCTAAAAACAAATGGGTTGTTCCTAAATTAAGCCATCTTTTCAGAAAATCAATCTGTTGTCCTGAGAATAGCTTTATTGATTCAAATGCTTACTGAAAGAATTCAATATGACAGAGTATCTGGCCGGATACATAATGTCCCCCTAAAATGTAATAAACAAGCCCCATGGTTTTAGTTAGGGGTGTATTTTATTTGCTGGTCAAGTTGCTTATTCATCATCTGCTGTTATTACAGGCCATCCTATCCACTATAAAATCATGTTTCAGCTGTTATAAAAACAATTAAACTCTTCCAATATAAAATAATAACCAGGTCAAACAGAAATCACTTAACACAGACCCCATCTTCTAAGCCTACCTGGGATTTATCTTGTTCAAGTCTTTTCTTCTGTCTGACGATGTCTTCGAGGTGGTACACTGACCTGGCTACAACTGGGTCAATGTCAAACAAATCGTGTGACGTCAGCGAAGTTTCTTGCCGGAGCATCCATTTATAAAAAGGTAAGCCCAGGGGAAGGTCCACCTGAAAGAGAAGCGGCAAATGCTGTAACAGTCACATTAAGCTTCTAGCAGTGCCTCCATTCTGTAAGTGACACTTCAAAAAGTCATTTTAAAGGGTGAAGTGATCCCCCCCCGGGGAGGGGGGGGGGGCTATGTGTGTGAAGACGACAATTTTAAAACTGTTTTTATTACATAAAACTGTCCCCATTTAAACTCAATCTAGGGCCCTAACAGTGGAAAAAAAAACTGAATACTAAAGATTTCTACTTAAACACTGACCCTAAAAAGGAAGCTTTCAATGATGGACATATATTCTCCATAAGGACCTCAACACCAAGAGATGTTCAGAGGCAGCTTACACTATTTTGGACCAAGTGAACATAATTCTACGTTAGTCTGTATTACTGCATATTCAGAAACAAGAATTTTAAAAGAAACAATTAGTTGTAATTAAAATGAAACTTCAAAAAATAATTAACAGCTCATTTTTTTCAACTAAGATCCCCCAGAGATCAAGCCACCCTTGATTCTCTGAACCTCTGCTACCACAGGAGTGGTCCACAGACTGGCATCTGGGTATCACTTGGATGCTGGTAAGGAAATGTGGAAACCTAGGCCTGACTCACGAGCTGCTGAACCAAAACTGGATTTTCAAAGAAATTCTTCAAGTAATTCATCTGCATATTAACACTTGTGAAAGCGCTCTCTTAAAATACAGCATTAAGTATAGGGGATTAAGGGACTGGCATAGAACAGAAGTATAAAAGAACTGAAGAAAAACAACTCTAAACTTACCAATCTGAAATCCATGATAGCCTTGGCCATTAGTTTTCCTAAGAAGCGAAACTTCATCTTAACCTTTGCAATATGAGCTGGCTTAGCTGTCCTACCAAAGGGAAGCGCAAACAGGCCTTGGAGATTTTGAATATACTTGGTCCCTTCTTGGCTTCCTATAAAACAAGTAAATCATCAAACTTTAGGTGTCATTTCACAAAACAAGGCAAAACCCGGCAATTAAGAACATTTAAGAAATTCAGTATTCTCAGGATCAGTCAGTAAATCACAGAATGAAGTCCTCTGGAGCTGGAAGGGCCTGCCTCTCTAATTTGATAACTGAGAAAACAAAGGTGAAAAGAAATGTCAGAGGTCCTGGCCCTCCACTGTAAGCTAAACATATATGATGAATTGTTATGGGCCCTTTACCTGATAATGACAAACTGACACACTCACAGATAAGATATTTACCTTTTGGATTGCTAAGAGTTACTTCCTCCCCTCTCCAGAGACCCAAGTCAGCTCTCTGCAGTTCCTGAGATACAAGTGCATAAAACTCCAGTGTAGGCCCAAGACCTGTGCCAACCTACAGAGGAACAAAAGCAGGACAAGGTAAATTTTACAATCTGTGCTGTCCCCTTTTTTAACCTGTTGACCTTTTGGCAAAGTTGATACTAATAGCAATTGTTCATCAGGATGTTCACCAAGCCTACCTCCCAAACTGTTGTCTTCCCTCAGTCCTTGTCACCTGGATGGAGAGCCCTTTATCACTTCCCACTCCCTGTGGTCCCAACATTTAAGCTGTATGGTTTAAGTTCATACACTGACAAGATTAGTCTTGCAGCCTCATGCCCTGGCCTCAGGGATAGATGGCAGTGTCTGGAAGGGAACCCCTTCCCTTCTCTCTTTGTGAACTGTTCCCCTGGTCCAAGAACAGTTCACATGTTCACAATGCAGCACAAGCCTCTGTAGCATCCCAGTTACTTTGCTCCTTTTTCAGAACTTAACATTTTGGCTGCAAAAGGACTCACCACCTTACACTGCCATGATTTCACTCTACGCTAATGACTTACTTCACCTGGGTTAACTTTAGTTCACCTTGTATCCTTTATAGTGCCTGGGCACATATTAGCCATTTAACAGAGGTTGCTGAATAAAACACACACAAAAACACAAAGGTCTGAACCTGCATCAGCACCCACAGGGCTAACTCAGAGTGTGTTGGTGCTGCTTCAGATCGGGGGTGCCCTGGAGTCTCCCAAGAGCCAAGATACATACACAGCAGTGCCATGCCTTGGAGAGTCTGATTTGGGAGGTCTGATTTCCAGCCTGGGCACTGATATTTTTAAACAAGCTCCAAAGGGGGAGCACTAAGTAAAAACCTCTCCTCCATGACACACTTGATCCTGGCAGTCATCATCAACTTTCATGTCCTATGTGCTCACACCATAAATCAGATATGCAACTAATGACAAGTTAATACCAGAGTTTATAAGCTTATTCTAAACACAGTCCTGTTAGGAAGGTTCTATTTCACTTACTGATTACTAGTAAATAAAGGGCATTATCTTACCATTAACAGGTTACTTTTTTAAAAGCACCCCCACTAGCTTAGATCTAGTCCACTAAGTACGTTAACTTTCCAAACAGCTACCTGCTTGGACCTGCCAATGCTTCCTACCCCAGCTCACATTGGTTAGTACACAGTTTTAACTGCTATTAGCATTTACCTCCTGCTGCAGCCAAAGCCTTGGAGCCATCCGTGGCTCTTCCCCTTCTTGTACCCCATGTAACAACCCTCCATTAAACACTGGAAACCCCATCTTCAAAATCTGTGCTAACCTGGTAACCAAAGGATCTCTCATCTAGCCCAGTGCTGGAGCCTGCTAAGTGGTCTCTTGCATTTCCACACCTCATATCCTACTCAAACAGCTCAAGAGCAATCCTCATACAGCCCAAATTCACGTCATTCCTCCATGCCCTCCAAAGGCTCCCCACATCTCATTCAAGAAGCTCAGATTCTGAGCTCGGCCTGCATGTCCTGTGTGATCCCTTGATATCTTCTAGCTACCGTCATCCTTCAGCAGGACAAGAATTCTGCCTCAGGGCTTTTTGCTTCACTTTTCTTTTGCTAAGAGATAGTCTTTCACTTAGATAGTAATGCTAGTGATGGTTTAGTTTCTAACTTGTGTCTGACTCTTCTGACCCCAAGGACTGTAGCCCACAAGGTTCTTCTGTCCATGGGATTTTCCAGACAAGAATATTGGAGTGGGTTGCCATTTCCTTCTCCAGGGAATCTTGCCAAAGCAGGGATCAAATCCATATCTCCTGCACTGCAGGTGAATTCTTTATACCTCTAAGCCACCAGGGAAGTAATAGTACTGACTGCTGCTCAAGTGTCAACTTACTCCATCCTACCCCCACCTGCCATCATGCTCTTATTTTGCTTTAGTTTTCTTCAGCACACATCCTAACATATATATATGCACATGAGTGAGTGAGTGTATTGGTCTTCCCAAACTAAAAGCTCTGTGACAGTAAGGACTTTGTCTCTTTTGTTCTCCACTCAATTGTCAGCTCTGGAGAAAGGTGGGAAAAGGCAGCAAAGAAAAAAACTGCATTAACACCTGGCGTCCACCAGATGGTGCTTTAAAGCAATTATCTGTCTCCTTTCAGTGTAATTACCCCAGGCTAAACAGAAATCACAGATCAAAGCAGCCTATTTTCTTCATCCCAATACTGTTATTTCTAACAGTAAAACAGACTCAACTTAAAATATTAAATGACATGGGAATCACTGCATCTGCCTTCATTCTAGCAAGTCTCTGGGAGAGAGGAAGGACCAGGGCACAGCTGCTCTGACAAGTCACCCTGCACTGGGTGACCAGCAACCCTGCAGACCAACCTGACCTTTTCAAGGATCTTCATCCTACCCAGCCATTCTTTAAAAAAAAAAAAAAAAAAAAGCACATATTCTGGTTTTGCATAATCAGTTTTTAAAGGAATGTGGAGGTACAAAACTTGCCAATCTCAAAATGTTTCTTTGGCATATGGATCACTTACAGCAGAAAACAATCAAGGCCCAAAAGACGGAGAAGAAACGGACTCACTCTCTACTGCCTAGAAGAATTAGACAAAGGGCCTGTCCCCAGAATAGAGCTATCATCAGTGGCATTTGCAAAGAATACAGGCCCCAGACGGCCAGGGACAGTTCGGGAGGTGGGGCGGCCGGGGACAGAGCCTAGAGAGCAGAGTCCACTCTTGGGTCTTGTTGTCGCTGCCTGGCCCAGCAAGTATTTGTTCACGAAACACCTGCTCCATGTGAATTGCCTTTCTCTTCTCTCAAGTCTGAAACCACTATCCCCACATCCTCTTTTGTCTTTGGGCTGAAGGTGGTATTTAAGATGAGAGCTTTGACCATTCTGATGAGTTAAGACTCTGTTTCATTTTTTCCTGTAATCTTCCCATGCCAATTTCGTAGACCAGCCAGAAGAACCTAAAAGGGTAGAGGAAAATGTCTTCCTCTCCAAAAGGCAGGAAAAACATAAAGGTCTGAAAACAAACACTGAAAAACAAAAAAAGTTGGACAATTCTCTTATTTGAAACTTTAAAAGTCTTCTTTCCAAAATTAAAGCTTATATACTAACATATACTAATACCATGTGACAGATAATGTGCTTTTTATATTTTAGCTCATTTAACAACATAATGGGGTAGGTATATTTATTGTGCCCTTTGCTGGGTTATCACTGGGGAGTTTACATAACTTGCCCAACTTCATATAGTCAGTAAGTGGTAGCACCAGACATGCCAGTCTAGGCTCCTAACCTTTCACTGTTGGGGTGGCTGGGTCACCTGTAGCCCCAAACCCTGGGCTTGGGTGGTTTGCTGAGCCCAGAGACTGGTTTAGTTCCTTCCTGGCTTACCAGTCATCTCTGTTTGATAATGGAGCCCATTTGTTCTGATATTTCAGATCAAGTTTCTTCTTAGAGCTAGTGAGAAAGACTTCCTAACAGCCACCAGTTGACTTAAACGGTTGAATCTGGCTTATAACCTGAGGTCCTGGGCACATATGAAGCCAGTACCCCTCCCAATTCCTTTTCTCCAATGAAGCCGGCTCATGGACTCTTTGTTTCCAGAATCATCAGGTGAGACTTATTAATGAAAATCATAAAATTATGATTTATCTATCAGTAATTCAATCCTGCCCCTGGAATAATCAGTGTGATGCTATTCTGAACTTGTTTAGGACTCATGTAAGATGCAACCTGAAGAGAGGCATTAAGGATGAAAGAGAAAGGACATTCATGCCTGGTGAGAGGAAAATATGGAGTTAAAAAAAGTGGACAAAGCACGTTTAAATAACCAAGCAGACCAAGCTGACCAGAGCAAAGATCTTACAGTGTTATAAATAAGAAATCTGGGTTTGTAAACACATAAGTACTGTATCTCTTCAGCCTGGCAGCTTATAGTCTGTGGGGTTGCAGAGCTAGACACGACTGAGTGACTGAATCAGCTAGCAATCAGTATAATGGAACATTATATGTTATTTTCATGAGTTTTAGAAATCTAAAGACTTAAGTTTTGTCCTTAAAAAAAAAAAAAATTAAGGGAAAGAGGAAGGAAAGCATCCCCAGGAGACTCAATACTTCTGAGTCAAAGTAGACAGAAAATCATTATTTCTGTCAAAATCTGATTATTTCTGTCACAATCAGTGAGCCTCTGGTGCACTGGCCTGGCTATTTAAAAACATCTCAAAAGATACAAAAGACAAAGATTAGAAAGAAAAGTTTTCTTTTTTCACTGATGACATGACTGTCTCCAACGTGGATCGGTTAACTATAGCTCACAACTACTGCCTGCTTTGTACAGTCTGTAAACTAAGAACGAGTTTACAAAATTAAAAATTCTTGAATAATATCTCATAATGTGAAGAAATTACATGACTCCAAATTTCAGTGACTACAAATAAAGTTCCACTGACACTCGGCCACGCCCGTTTCGTGTCTGTATCATGCAGGGCTGTGCTCAGGCTACCAAAGCAGAGCCGAGATGTTCTGATGAAGATCCAAGGGCCCACAAAGTCTGAAATATTTATTTTCTTGCTCTTTATAGAAAAGTTGCCCAAGCCCTGTATCTACAACTCTCCCAAACGATCAATTTAGAAATTTCTAGAACCAATAATTAAGTTAACCAAGGTCACAAGAAACAAAGTCAAGGTGAATAAAGGCT
This sequence comes from Neotragus moschatus, assembly GCA_006410615.1. Lineage (NCBI taxonomy): Eukaryota > Metazoa > Chordata > Mammalia > Artiodactyla > Bovidae > Neotragus > Neotragus moschatus. Next base: position 1,110,601 of record SJYA01000300.1, on the reverse strand, counting down.
GGGGACTGACTGTAAAATGGCCGAAAAGAACTTTTTGTGGTGATGGGATTTTATTCTTTATCTTGATGTGGTAGTGATTATAGACAGCATACATCTGTCAAATTTCAGAACTGTGTAACAATGATAAAAGTGTGAATTTATTATATATGAGTTGTAGCTCAGTAAACAGTAGTTGGAAGATTTTTAAAGTTATATTTAAAACCTTTCACTTTATCAACCTAAACAAACATTTGCTTTTATGCCAGGAAAAAAAACCCGTCTTTCATTATACAATGTAATCTCAAAAAATGGAGAACTTGGAACAAATCACTGAAGGGAAAACAGACTAAATCTCAGGTTCTGAGATAAATTTCCCTATCGTCTTTTAGAATTTCACAGGACCAAGAAACTCCAGTGCCATCTTGTCACAAGCACAAGTCAACGGCCTCCTAAGCTCACCTCATTTTCATACTGGATTTCTAACATGGCCCGTGAGCTGCCAAGATCCTGCATCACAGACTCCGCTTGTTTCAGCAGCTCCTCTCTGTTCACAGTACGCTGCAAAACCAAGTACAAATGTGAGGAGATTTTAATAAGCATGTGGCATTTCTCTGGGGGGAGGAATCAATTCAATTATTAAAAATTATTTCTTAAAATAGCACACCTCAAAATGTTTAAGATACAGCTGCAGTGATACAAACATAAACAACATCCTGCTATCGTGAAGAAAAGCTGAGTGTAATTACTATCTTGAGCCCATGGGATATTCAGAAAATTCAAGATGGTAAAGGAAGGATCTCTGTAACCTTCTCAAACATCAGTGGAGTTCAGGGCTATGGCTCCACAACGTCTCGCTGGGTACATTACAGATGATGCAGAAGTAACCGTGCAGGTGATAGGTGAACTGAGGACCTACTGGCTCTGACCTGCAGAGATCCTACAAGCATTACTGCAAACATCTACTGAGGAGATTCACAGCGCCAAGAAAGGTACTGATAGAGTCCCAAATTCTACCATTGCTTTGTGTTTCAGAATGATAAATGATGCGAATAAAGACAGGGTTAAAAAAGATGTTTTCTGTTCCACTTCTCATTCCTCCCACTCCCCCCTCTTTCATGCCATTACCAATGGCTTTCATGAGACTTCTGGAGACAGAAGTTTTTAATACGAAGACAGACTTGAATAAGACTCCTCAGCAAGAGAGACACAGATGAACACAGAAGTCCTGAGAAAAGGCAGTACAGTGTGGGAAGTGCAGGACAGGTCTTCCATGGGAACAGCCCAGGGCTGTGTGGTTTAGAGCAATGTGAGGCCAGGATTGGAAGCACAAAAAAATGAAGTCAGCAACACAAGGCTGGCTTAGAGACATGAACTACATCAGGGAGGTGACGTATCTCTTCTAATTGAATTGATTCACCAAGAGAATGATGTGGATTTGATTAATTCTACCTATAGCATAAAGGCATCAGTTATAAAAGGGAGACAGAGTTCATAATTTGGAAAGAAAGTGAAGTGAAGTCACTCAGTTGTGTCCGACTCTTTGCGACCCCATGGACTGTAACCTACCAAGCTCCTCTGTCCATGGGATTTTCCAGGCAATAGTTCTGGAGTGGATTGCCATTTCCTTCTCCAGGGGATCTTCCCGACCCAAGGATTGAACCCGGGTCTCCCGCACTGTAGACAGACGCTTTACCATCTGAGCCACCAGGGAAGTCTCAATTAAAGAACACAAGATTCTTCCTTCACACAAGAGTTATGGGAGACTAAAAGAAAAAAACGATCATAAAAATCATTATAGAAACTGAGGATGGGAGAAGACTCTTACTGGAGTAAAGAAGAATCTCAAGAGATTCTAAGAGATTGACAGGAAAATATGGACAACACATTTGGATAAGAAGAAAACTTGGATGAGAAGAAAAGACTTGGATGAGAAGAAAACCAAAGACTAAGGTAGGTCCCTGAATCAAGCTCCATGTTAGATCCATGAATCAAGGCAAACTGGAAGTGGTCAAACAGGAGATGGCAAGAGTGAACATCAACATTTTAGTGACTGATGAACTAAAAATGGACTGGAATGGGTAAATTTAACTCAGAAGACCATTACATCTATGACTGTGGGCAAGAATCCCTTAGAAGAAATAGAGTAGCCATCATGGTGAACAAGAGAGTCTGAAATGCAGTACTTGGATGTAATCTCAAAAACAACAGAATGATCTCTGTTTCCAAAGCAAACCATTCAGTATCACAGTAATCCAAGTCTATGCCCCAACCAGTAATGCTGAAGAAGCTGAAGTTGAATGGTTCCAAGACGATCTACAAGACCTTCTAGAACTAATAACCAAAAGAGATGTCCTTTTCATTATAGGGGACTGGAATGCAAAAGTAGGAAGTCAAGAAACACCTGGAGTAACAGGCAAATCTGGCCTCGGAGTACAAAACGAAGCAAGGCAAAGGCTAACAGTGTTTTCCCAAAGGGAACACACTGGTCACAGCAAACATCCTCTTCCAGCAACACAGGAGAAGACTCTACATAGGTACATCACCAGATGGTCAATACTGAAATTAGACTGATTACATTCTTTGCAGCCAAAGACAGAGAAGCTCTATACAGTCAGCAAAAACAAGACTGGGAACTGACTGTGGCTAAGATCATGAACTCCGTATTACCAAATTCAGACTTAAATTGAAGAAGATAGGAGAAACCACTAGACCTAAATCAAATCCCTTACGATTATACAGCAGAAGTGACAAATAGATTCAAGGGATTAGATTTGATAGACGGAGTGCCTAACTATGGTCAGAGGTTCATGGAGTTGTTAGGAGGCAGTGATCAAGACCATCCACAAGAAAACGAAATGCCAAAAAAGCAAAATGGCTGTCTGAGGAGGCCTTACAAATAGCTGAGAAGAGAAAAGACAAGACGTGAAAGGCAAAAGAGAAAAGGAAAGACATACCCATTTGACTGCAGAGTTCCAAAGAATAGCAGGGAGAGATAAGAAAGCCTTCCTCAGTGATCAACGCAAAGAAATAGAGGAAAACAATAGAATGGGAAAGACTAGAGATCTCTTCAAGAAAATTAAGAGATACAAAGGGAACAGTTCATGCAAAGATGGGCACAATAAAGGACAGAAATGGTATGGACCTAACAGAAGCAGAAGATATTAAGAAGAGGTGACAAGAATACACAGAAGAACTATGCAAAAAAAGATCTTCATGATCCAGATAACCACGATGGTGTGATCAGTCACCTAGAGCCAGACATCCTGGAATGTGAAGTCTAGTGGGCCTTAGGAAGGCATCACTACGAACAAAGCTAGTGGAGGCGATGGAATTCCAGCTGAGTTATTTCAAATCCTAAAAGACGATGCTGTGAAAGTGCTGCACTCAATATGCCAGCAAATCTGGAAAACTCAGCAGTGTTAAGGGACTGGAAAAGGTCAGTTTTCATTCCAATCCCAAAGAAAGGCAATGCCAAATAATGTTCAAACTACCATACAATTGCACTCGTCTCACATGCTAGCAAAGTAATGCTCAAAATTCAAGACAGTCTTCAACAGTTCATGAACTGTGAACTTCCAGATGTTCAAGCTGGACTTAGAAAAGGCAGAGGAACCAGAGATCAAATTGACAACATCTGCTGGATCACTGACAAAGCAAGAGAGTTCCAGAAAAGCATCTACTTCTGCTTTACTGACTACAACAAAGTCTTTGACTGTGTAGATCACAACAAACTGTGGAAAATGCTTCAAGAGATGGGAATACCAGACCACCTGACCTGCCTCCTGAGAAATTTGTATGCCAGTCAAGCAACAGTTAGAATTGAACATGGAACAACAGACTGGTTCCAAATCGAGAAAAGAGTACATCAAGGCTGTATATTGTTACCCTGCTTATTCAACTGTATGCAGAGCACATCATGAGACATGCTGGGCTGGATGAATCACAAGCTGGAATCAAGATTGCCGGGAGAAATATCAATAACTTCAGATATGCAGATGATACCACCCTTAAGGCAGAAAGCGAGCCTCTTGATGAAAGTGAAAGAGGACAGTGAAAAAGCTGGCTTAAAGCTCAACATTCAGAGAACTAAGATGATGGCATACGGTCTCATCACTTCATGGTACATACATATGGAAACAGTGACAAACTTTATTTTGGGGGGCTCCAAAAATCACTGCAGGTGGTAACTGCAGCCATGAAATTAAAAGACACTTGCTCCTTGAAAGAAAAGTTATGACCAACCTAGACAGCATATTAAAAAGCAGAGAGAGACATTACTTTGCCAACAAAGCTCTGACTAGTCAAAGCTATGGTTTTTCCAGTAGTCATGTATGGATATGAGAGCTGGACTATACAGAAAGCCGAGCGCTGAAGAATTGATGCTTTAGAACTGTGGTATTAGAGAAGACTCTTCAGAGTCCCTTGGACTGCAAGGAGATCCAGTCAGTCTCTCCTAAAAGAAATCAGTCCTGAATATTCATTGGAAGGACTGATGCTGAAGCTGAAACTCCAATACTCTGGCCACCTTATGTGAAGAACTGACTCACTGGAAAAGATCCTGATGCCAGGAAAGATCGAAGGCAGGAGGGGAAGGGGACGACAGAGGATGAGATGGTTGGATGGCATCACTGACTCAATGGACATGAGTTTGAGTAAGCTGTGGAAACTGGTGACATGACAGGAAAGCCTGGCATGCTGCAGTCCATTGTGCTGCAAATAGTAGGACATGACTGAGCGACTGAACTCAAGTCTCTAAACCAACAGGGAGAATTAGATGCATCTCATGTGTAGTTTTCCCACTATTTTAAAAGCTCAGTGTGCCTTAACTTTATTTAAATACTTATGGGAGAAACTTACTTTTTTTCTGTCCAATCTAGGTGCAACTCTGCTATCTTGAGAATCAGACTGGTTGATCTCTGGGTTGGTATCAAGTAATCTTTGCATTGCTCGGTCCCGATCAAATGCAGTTACATAAAAAAGCATTTGCCGGGTATCAAAAGGGAAGAAAAATGGGCTGTAAAAAGATGTGATATAAATTTATTACCTCAATTAGAATCAGAACTCACTTAAAAATCCTATCTTAGAAACAACTTTTGATATGATACAGATTAATAATTACAATGTAATCAACAAAAATGGTCTACTCAAACTAATTTCAAATAATTTTCATAATTCTTGCATGAACTAAGTGATTTAGTAATAATATATTAAGCAGCCATTCACTATGGAATCTGAAATTCAACCACTAAGATCAAGTCCATCCAAGATCATCTTAAATCTACCCAACAACCTCTTAGTAAATATGTACAACATGATTAGGGAAGACTAAATTTTAAAATACAATCACCACTTCACCAGGTTGCCAGCCCACCCCATTCCACCATACACACACAAGTAATGGTTTTACTAAACTTATGATTTTCCTCTTAGTTTCTGCATTTGTCAAAGTCACTCAAAACTGCCAAAAGGCAGCTGGTGGTTTTTAAAAAAATGAACGCTGCAGTAACATAGGCCTTGTACCTCCTGATACACGATTTTGGAAGATTTTGACACTGAGCTGCCAAGAGCATTTCTCAGGGCTTCCCTGGTGGCTCAGAGGGTAAAGTGCCTGCCTGCAATTCAGGAGACCTGGGTTTGATCCCTGGGTCAGGAAGATCCCCTGGAGAAGGAAATGGCAACCCACTCCAGTACTCTTGCCTAGAAAATCCCATGGACAGAGAAGCCTGGTAGCCTACAGTCCATGGGATCACAAAGAGTCAGACACAACTGAGCGACTTCACTTAAACATTCAGTACCCATCATGTCCAATATGGAAATTCAGGCAAGGATGTGGAGAGTGTGACTAGAAAACTCAATTTTGTTTCATTCTAATTCATCTAAATGTAAATATAGCCACATGTGGCTGTGGTTACTGTGTTCACCAGTGTAGTCCTATTGTCTCTGAGAATGTAGGTCTGGACTCAGAGGCTTGGAAAATCAACCAACTCCACCTTCGGTTTTCAATTTTATGATGGAAGACAGTCGAATCTCTTCGGTCAAATATCCTTCTGTTCTTTCCTATTTCACATATAAAGACACTATCAAGTAGACCTAGGACTGACCCCAGTTCACTCTGTCTGGCCACTAAAGTGACACCATTAAATAGGCTCAACTAAAGACTATGCTTTTGTAACAAATTATGTGGAGACCAACACAAATGGTAACACTCTCAAGACCACCAGGACAGAAGTGATTGTCTTACCAGGTTTTTCCTAGTTCAGTGAGCCATGTAGGGATGTTTCCTGTCATGATTACTAAAGGGTCTTGAAGCTGCCTATTTGCTTTTGCTGTCAACTTACTGTTATTAAATTCACTAGTTGGGATAATCTCCTTGCACATTGCATTCTGTAACAACAACAACAAAAAGTCTATTATGTAGTAAAACATGAGGATTATGTTTCTGATCATCTCCTTTATCCCCGAATACATACACAGAGTGCTTAGATATCCCCTGCTGGCTTCTAACATACAGCTTCACATTGGTATGTCCCAACCCAAACAACAATTTCTACAATGCATAGCTGAAACATCTCAAACCCCACAGGCCACTGGCGCTAGCTCAGCCATGGACACACCAGCTGATGTTCAAGCAAGGCCAACTCCCCTTCATTCTTCCCTCCATTATTTTTATGTTTTGAAGACAGCATTCAACTTTTGCCTGACCTCATATACATCTTGAATAAATGGACTTTAACTAAACATACCTAAAGATTTAATTACAATAAATTAATGTTCAATTTTTACTTTTTGCTCGATTTGACAAATTATACCTAGAGAATAATTTATGAGTCTGCCAAGAAAACTAATCCAAGAACATGGGGTGGGAGCAGGGAGGGAGAGGGAGGGAGAAGCTCTCACTGACAAGTATACTGCAAGTCATTGGGCTGGGATTCCCACTATTTGGCTGAATCCCTGTTTTTCTTTCTAGTACAACAGGAAATTGATCAACCACTAGACAGAAACTAAGAGATAGCGTGTTATGACAATACAACAGGAAAACTTCAAAATTAGGCACCATTACTCACATCATACAAGTAATACCAGTATCTACTGACGGCGTGTAAAACTCTTAAAAGAAGAATCACATCTAATGACGGGTCTTCAAAAGTTATATTTTCAGGTGCTGTGGGTATGAGGTAAACTTCTAAAGGATTTGATACGGACGGGCACACTCCATCTAGAGGGCAAGAGTTCAAAGTTAAGTGCTGATCAAAGTTAGAAAGATGTAGCTAATGGAGCCAGCATCATCTCATTGTGCCCAAAGCAGTGACCACAAGTGATTAAGGTGTAACGCTCAGTATCTTATTAGTAAGTACTGCTAGCTTAAACATTTCTTCCTCCTCATCTCATAGATAAATCATCTAGGCTTAGGAAAATTTCACTTTTCCTCCCAAACCAATACACAGCAGAGAAGAAGAACTGACTCCTTTGCGTTTCCTCTTTATACTAGAAAAAGAGTTAATAAGAAAATGGCCATAGAGGAGTAAAGACAAAATATTTATGTTCACAGTTATAGATATTTCCTGGATTTTTTAATATCCAGTTTAAAATGACCATATAAAACAGACAAACACTAGCAAATTTTAAGGACATGACAGAATGTGACAGTTTCAAGTAGGAGCTGAGATTCCTTTGCTGTGAGATCTCACAAAGTAATAGCAATTTAAAAAAAAGATTTGAGCTGTTATCATTTACCAAGCAAAGAAATTAAAAAGTACATGATCACTGCATAAAAGGGCAATTTTTTAATATTGAAAACACAGAGACAAATATCTCAAAATAAAGACCTTCGTATGTTGAAAAAAACTTAGTTCTATGAAAAACAAAATCGCTATGATCAATTATTTCTGTGGACCAGGGAAATTTCAACATCACCAGTGACTGGAAACCCCTGATAGGGAGCGGTCCCCAGGAAAGCAGCCTATCAATAAGGCATGGTTACCATCATATTAAAAAAGGTCAGGAAATGAGCAAAATCAGACTGGAAGGAAATACTACAAAGGAAGGTAAGTCAACTGGGAGGTGTCAACTACTTTTGGTAGTCATTTTATAACCTGGCAAAACTTTCTATTCCTTCTATTAACTGTTAGATCATACTATTATAACAAGTAACAATAAAAGCTAAGGGACACCCTGTCAATGACCAGTCTCTTCTTTAGTGAATATGTTCTACTAATGAAATTTGCTTTTGATTTCATGAAAAAGTTTTTCCCAATATTCTCTGAAGATAAGGTTTCATATGGTTCAATTTAAAGCAACCAAGAGTTTGTAGTAATTTATATCTTTATAAATTATACGTAAAGCTTCTACTACTAGATATAAAACACTGTTAAAACCTTGAGGGCAGGAAGTTTACTGCCCCACGGCAATGGCAATCCACTGCCTCGTTGGCATCACTCACCATTCCACAGCTCATCATGCTTTTTTGCATTTCTAGGGGAAGTTTTTGTTGGAGCTGTCTGGGCTCTTCCTCTTTTACCACCGACACAATCTTTATTACTTTCTTCGTCCTCTCGAACAGGTTTGTACCTAAAGTAATAGAGTACGAAAACCAAAAGTAGATTTTAAATCTGCAAGTTACTCTTCAAGGCCAAAGTGCAAGCCACAGATACCACAGTTCCCAGAACAATTCTCCGAGATCTAGCCACTCTCTCCCTAGTTGTGGATTGAGAGAAATGTCAGTGGGACTGCTTCCTAGAAAAGACCCCCAGACCACCAACCTAGGAGGGGCCAACTCCAAGGGCTGGTTCTGGGAAGAACCACTTTCTTTCAATAAGTGTGCAGATATTCATCAGCAACGTAGGAAATTGCACCCAAATGCCCCTAAGGGATAAAAGGTGCCAAATTTCCTACTACCTACAGGAACATCATCTTAGGTTCTTTTTTTAACTTATTTAAAGACTTGAAGCTACTAGAAAGGTTATGATTATTTATGGAACACTGAAAGTGGCTTTCAATAACAAACTACAGAATTCAGAGTCCACTCTCTCCTTACGCAAGCCAACCAGTAATAGGAATTCCAAAGCACACAAACACTGTTGATGAAAAACCAAAGTCATTTTCAGACTTGCCATATCGTATGAGTTTTCGTCCAAATGCCAGCTCTTCCTAGAGGATTGCTCTCATCATCCGTGGACTCCCGTTCGTCTTCAGCCTGTATACTGAACTGTCGTACTGCCTGATACACAGTCATGTTATACGGTAGCAAATGCTCTCCGATGTAAAACTGGAGCCTGTGTCTCACATTTCCAGAATTTAAGAACTGAGCGGCCTAAACAGAGCAAAAACAAAATCCATTTAAGCTATCAGCCCTGAACTCTACACATTAAAACATGGTGGGAATAGCACCCTACCAGGGATTCGTCTATTTCCTCATCAGAGCCATCGTCATCACTGTCTTCGTCATCTTCTCTTACTCTTCCATACCCTAAGGACCCAAGAAGTCTGTTAAATTCCTGGCAATTTTGGGTGGCAAAGAAAAACCTATATAAACACTAGTTAAAGTAACATACTCCTAGAAAAACATGTATATTACATTTTGATCTAATCATTCCTGGGAAAACATGTATATTATACTTTGATCTACAAAGCAGAAAGATCTAAGAAAACTATCAGGTACAAAACGTCACTTCTATTACACTCCATTACAAAATGTCATTTCTATTACACCAGCATAAATTAACCCATCACCCACCCAGTCATCCAAGTAAGCAGTCAACCCCTAAAAAAATTTAACGTTTCTAAATGCTGCATATAAAATAAGTAATGAGCACTCAAGTTCCTGATGCTAAGTTCTGACAAACACAGCAATGAACAGGGAGATAATTTATATATCCCTTAATGTTAATTTCATCCCAAAGGTACACATAAACACACAATATACATATATAGAAAATACCTCTAACTACAAGGTATCTCTCAATAGCTTGCACCAAAGCCAGGGGGTCAATCTTGACAGGTCCACCTTTCCACTGCTTCACATTTGCACAGTCTGGATGTCTTTGTAACTGGCATTTTAACTGATGTGTGTTGAAAAATTTTAAAGCCTGTGATCCTCTGTTGAGAGAGAAGCTCAAGATAATTTGTGAAAAAAAGTTATTCTATTATTTTCAAAATCAGCATACATTAATTAAAATAAAAGCATAATACAATCTCTGCATTTTCCTGAGGCACAAAGTAACTATGTAAATAGTACAGCCAGCAATTCCAAGTTATTGGAAAAGACTTTTCATAAAAGAGGATGTGTACACATGCATATGAGAACATTCAATCAACATTTTACCTCTGTCCCACCATGAATCTATGTGAGCAGAAATACCTCATCACTGAGAATGAATTATTTCCCCAGGACAAAAATTCCTGAACCATTTGAGCACGCTCATTTCTGCAATATTTTGCCATTACCTACTAAGTCCTATTTATTTAAAAACAAACAATCCCTAATTTTTTGCTTTCAAAGATTTCAGCTACAAAATTACTTTAAAAACCTTTACATTTTACTTTGCTACAGTCTTTTGAGTGAAGCAGTTTGACAGCTACATCAGTCTAGACCTGGTAATGATATTTAATTACTCATTTCTGAAAAGGTCTGGCAAGAGTAAGATACAGAGGAGTTTAAAATGCAGCTAAGAGGTTTGATAAGGCATGCAAATAGGGGTATCGGAAAGAATATTCCATTATATTGATACATACATATGCGCATACATACTTTATACAAATTCAGATAAAAATGAAAAACATTATGGTTTTCTCATGTATGTATTAGAAAGTATCCCTTTGGTTCATAAAAATCTTCCAGGACAGTTTTAATAATCACAATTAAATACCACTCTATACATTAAGTTTCAAAGCAGGAAAAAACCTAGACAACACTGATCATTATTCAATACTGCATACCGTTTTAATTCAGTCAAAACTTTAAATATCTTTAACACACACCAGACTATATTTTTTAAAACCAAACTAATTTTTAAAAAATTTTTCAGGCTACTAGCCATAATATTCCAGGAAGCTTGTAACATTCTGTAAAAACACATCAAGGAATTTAATGTATTCTTTCTATACTTGAGTCCTGTAAAGCTACATACATTATGGGAAAAAATAAACATTTATTCATCAAAACCCATTAAAGCACAAAGTTATAACCACTTGGATCACATATGAAATCACATTACACAGAATGTAATCATTTTGTCATCTGTAACTACAAACTTCTTGGAGAAAAGCTTTATACATTAAAGTACACCAATTTAAGGAAAACTAAGCCTACTGTGACTTGCCAACACAAGTTGGTTTCATATTTTCAAAACATCATATTTAAGATACAGGGTATGATTTTAGGAATAAAAGTTATTTGATTTGCACATTAGAATATTTAATCTCCTCAGTCCTTATAATGAGTGTTCTTTGAGCAGACCAAGATGTCATGAGACCTCTTGCCACTTTACCTCAACGAAAGTATAAAATCCAGTGGCAAGGGCACACCTAGGCAAGGATCCTTACCTGCCTCCTGTCCCATTTCCACTGGGAAAGTCATGCACTTTGACTGGAAATTGTTCCATCTGGCTGAGGCAGTTGTTCATTTTGTGAACTAATGCCAACAAAGGTGCATTACCCACTGGTTCTACTCGTTCAATGGGCTCTTCTCCAGGAAGCTAAAGTTATAAATAAACCAACAGGTTAAGCAAGGCCTCATGAAATGGAACATTCAATAAGAAGATTTAATAGGCAGTTTTACAAAAGACTTACTCTATTGTATATTTTTGTGATGGATTTAGCTGGAACAATGCCTCCAAATAAATATTTCAATAAACACACCTTTTGTATAGGCACACAATCCCATATTCACAATTCCTAAATCCAAAAGGCTTGAAAACACTACTCATTTGGTGGCAAAATCTGACCCAGACAGATACATGGCTGTTTGAAGTCTTTATTTACCTTTATTTAGTAGGAATATTCATAATGTTTTGTTGCAAAAATACTTAATGTGTATGGAGTACTAGTCAGAATCCACTGGGGATTATCAGATAATAAGCAGTGTATGTACTGTATGGCAAAACTCATGAAACCCATCTAGCCCCAAGGAATTTCCAGTAAGTGATTACAGACTGTACATAATTTTAGCATGGTATAAAACTATATCCAGTATTAACTATACAGCTAATGAGACACGAATAATTTATCAATTCTGCTATAGGTAGTGGAACAAATTAAAATAACGCAAGCAATGCCTGCAAACAATGACCAGACACGGTGAGTGTCACTAACACACAAGCGAGCTGTCCTTAGCCCTGTTACACAGTCGATCCAGAATCGCCTTCTGTTAAACCATTATGAACAAGTAGAATGGTGTTAAGTCACCAGTGTCCAGGTTACTCTTTTGCTTTCACTCACTGAGAGTGAAGAAAGTGAAGCTGCTCTGTGGCTTCTGGTCTTATGATCCACATTATAAATGGCGATCAACCATTCCTCAATGAAATTGTTAGTTTTGTGTCTTACATACAAAATAGAAATGTTTACATATACTCTATCTTATGCCTATAGATACATGATGTCTACCATATTTCTATTAAAAAATATACTGAGAACTGCAATATGCTTAAAAACAGATATTGAGAATCAAATATATTCACAACTGTTAGTCATGTTAGTTGCTCAGACGTGTCCTATGCTTTGTGACCCCAGAGACTGTAGCCTTCCAGGCTCTTCCATCCATGGGATTTTTCAGGACAAGAATACTGGAGTGGGTTGGCATATCCTTCTCCAGGGGATCTTCCTGACCCAGGGATTGAACCTGGGTCCTTCCACACTGCAGGCAGACTCTACCATCTAAGCTATCAGGAAATGAAAGTGAAAGTAGCTCAGTCGTGTCTGACTCTGGGTCTCCCACATTGCAGGTAGATTCTTTACCATCTGAGCCACCAGGGAAGCCCAATCTACCAGGGAGGCCCAAACAATTAATGGTCTGTCTTACACAAAAACACAGAATCAAGATACATCAATCACAGCATAGGCACTTGCTTCAGTAAGTGCACTTGCTTCATCATTTTGTTGTGTTACTGTTTACCTAATGCATAAAAGACCAAGGAATCCAAATGTGTATAATATCCAAGTTAAAAACTTTACCTCAGTATCTTGACCAAGAACTATTAGAAATTACTCCTGGGATGAAAATATCTGCATGAGTAAAAAATTACTCTCAAAATAAGACACACAGGCATGATTATTAGGTGACTTACTGGAGAAGAAAAAAATACATGAAGGAATCTCTTTAATCTGATCTCTCTGCTCACAGCGTCCTTTTCACTTTTAGATGTCAAATAAAGCAAGAGCTGCTTCACAAATCCACTGTGTTGGATTTCAAACGATGAAACGTCGGACTCTGAGACTATGCTACGGATTTCTACAAGGCACTCAGCTCCACCATCCACCTGAAAGATATGAAAACAGTATTCACTGATTTAAAGAGTCCTTAATAAATACACAATTCATATTTCCACCAAAGCAACCCAACACTTGAACACCTTTAAAAAAGAAATCAGGGGCAGGTGGTACATACTTGGTAGATCCCTGAAAAACAATACCTTACAAACACACACATTCACAAAATGTTATTATTTCATGACAGAAAACCAGTGTCCATTCTGACATTTAAAAAAAAAAAAAAAAAAAACAAACTTCACATTTAACCAATGTAGTTGTATTAAAGAAAAAAAAAAAAGACAAAGGATGAGAAAGCAAATTGGAGGAACAGAGATATATAATACCAAAATGAAAAGATAGAACAAGAGTTTATGGTGTGGTTTTATAGTACATTTGAAGTCTTAATGAAATAGACAATTTCTTAGAAAACATGTGCTACTCACAGAGATCAAAGTACATCAAAAACGGAAAAAGGATCAGATGAAACACAAAAGGTTTATGACACCTCTACCCTCTCTGAGCACTCTTAGTGCACAGGTAGAGAGCGGTGAAAGAGGGGCTTCTCCTTCACTTAGGAAACTGTTAGATTGTAGAGTCCATAGACGTTAGAACTGTGTTGCTGTTGTTGTTTTTGTTTTCATGTAGTGACATGTGTTTTAAGTATTAACTGTGCATCTCTCTAAGTATATCTTAGCCCATTTTCAAACTGAAACTTAAGTGGTTTAATGTGGAATCTGGATTTACTAGTCTATAAACATAGGCTAGTACCTGTTGCTGAAGACACCTGAGAGGAGAGATGTACCTGAGGGACAGTTTTGAAATCTCTCCATTTATTAAGAGATATGGGAGGTGAGGGAAAGAAAAGGCAAAGACCAGATGTCTAGCATACTTAATGATAAAATGAGGAAGCACGGAAGTCAAGAGACAAGTTAAAGAAACGTCAGAGCCAAAGGTACAGGTCTGGTTAGAAAAGTTGGTCTAAGACAAATAAATCTAGGGAAATCTAGAGTCACCAAGGCAAGGAGGAGCCAGATGGAAGAGTCCAGAAAAGCAACTAGGTACACTGGCTGCGGTACCTGGAGGTTGAGTTGTTCGGTCGCAGCACAAAGTCTCTGAAGGACATTCAATGCGGGGTTGCTTCCATCCATGTTCTCAGAACTGAAGTAACGCTCTACAAATTTATGTGCCTGCTCTTTAATCCAACCTTTAATTTTTTCTCTGCAAGAAGGAAAAAGATATTAAAAACTCAGTGTACATAGAAAAGTTTTCAATTATAACTTCTGGTCAAAGGCAGATAGCTGCTACATTTAAAATCATTTTTTGGCCTATGTTTATAGACTAGTAAATCTAGATTCCACACTCACTTAAGTTTCAGTTTGAAAACGGGCTTATACCTAGAGAAATGCACAGTTAATACTTAAAATACATTTCATGTCACTACATGAAGGCAAAAAAAAAAACCCAGTTCTAAGAACTAACAGTTTCCTAAGTGTTAACCTGAAAGCAATTTTCCAAGACTGTTTTCTAAGGTATAGACATATCTGCACTGTCCCTTATATTCCTATAGATTAGAAACATGTACCTATTAGGTGCATAATAAGCTATGACAACTGAGACTTCACTGTTCAAATAACAAATTCTAACAACTTCAGAAATATATTTGCTTATTTCTATTACCTGAAATTGAGAACCACCCACCAATCAAGGCAATAAACCAAACAAAAAGAGCTTGTTTTCCCAATGGAATTTGCTTTTTAAAATTTTCTTATTTGCAGAGGAAGTAATCCCTGTTGGTATGTTACACCCAGAGTCAAACAAAACAAAACAATCCTTGAGGATTTTAAAGGAATAATTTTTTAAAAGCCATAAATTGGTGTGAAATTGTTTAACTGACAGTTTTACATTTCCAAAAAAGG
The DNA here is from genome assembly GCA_006410615.1 of Neotragus moschatus. NCBI lineage: Eukaryota > Metazoa > Chordata > Mammalia > Artiodactyla > Bovidae > Neotragus > Neotragus moschatus. Next base: position 1,095,242 of record SJYA01000300.1, on the reverse strand, counting down.
GCTCTGCTCTAAGATCCTTATGTTCCACTGTGAAGGGCTATTATAGAAGAGCATGTGTATGTTCGGAAAAATACGGCAGGTTTCCCTTTTCCAGAACAAAACTAAGGAACAAATCCAAAGGGAAATCTATTTGCTCGGTTTTGAACATACACAACTCCCAACTAGACATGTTGAAATTGTAAAATATGAGAAAAAGTCAGACCATTAGGCTCAAGAACTGAGAATCTGCTCCATCCTGGAGCTATGTGACCTCTGAGCAAAAATTAAAGGCCTGTGTCCATGTTTCGATCTCTGTGTAATAAGTAGACTGACTAGAATAACATGAAGCTTTTCCTAATCTAGAAACAGAAGTAACACAGAATCCCCCCACCTCACCTATTATTGGAGATGGTGTCCTTTGAGGCGGCCCTGGCAAGACCACTAACTCCCGCAGTTCGTGCTGGTTCGATGTTGTTGCTGTTAGACTGTGCGCTTAACCTTCCCCATGTTTTTGGATTCAAGCTTGCCAGGAAAGAAGACTTAGGTGACTGAGTAGTGGTGGGGCTTTTAGCTATGGAGAGAACAATACTTAAATCATTTTACTGTAAATGACGAAAACCAACAGAATTTTAAGACTTCTGCCCAACAGGTTAATTAGCTACAAGAACTAAGAGCACTGGGAATTCAGCAAACTCAGGCATGATTCAAAGCTGTCAGCAAAAATAAAGTATGTGTCTTTAGCTGCTAGTTCCTTTCCCTTCAACTCCCCATGGTTTCATCACAAATTACCTTGATTGTCTACTTTGTCATCATCTCTTGGAGGTGAATACTTTGGCCTTCTTGATCCTCGTTTTGGCAGTCGTTTTCTCTTTAGAACATCACTTAATCGACTATCACATGGGAAAACATGGGGTAAGTTTAGCAATTATCATGATCTAATATCATCATTCACTTAAAAGCAAGCCAAAATGGCAGAAACAATGTGTTATAAAATACTGCTGTAACAGTATCTTCCATTTTTCTGCACCAACATTCTACAAGTGTACAGACACAGAAATTCATTACTTCAAAAAATACCTAGCTATATAAATACCCTGACTACTGAATTACTAAAAGAAAATCAAATAGACAGAGTATCTCATTAATCTCATTAATCCTTGTTAAACTCCACTGTTAAATGCAGTACATAAATAAAAGTATATAAAACAAATATACAATGCAAAGAAAGAACCATGCAATCTTAAATCAGATTAAAAGAATATGTTAAACCTGAGTACCTTTTTTCTTCTCTAATCTAAATGAAAGTAAAATAATAATCACAGCACATTAAGGTTCACATTATCAAAATACTTTCCAATATTACCCAAAGTAATTTCATGGTGTGCAATGACAATAATATCCAAAATGAATGCATTTATAAATACTTTTATAAAAAATTCAGCTATCTGTAAACAAATGTAGTAGAGTGATAGTGTAAACAACCTATTTGAATTAGAATATATGAAATACAACACATATGGCCTTGTGCACTATTCTCACTATATTTAACAACTTTAGAAATAGTTTATATCATCATTTAGTAGAATAACAAAACTACATAAGATGGAAATGATAAAAAAATTATGGTTCAGTTAAATTATAATCCAAGTAAGAAAATTTTGAAAAAAATATTTAAAGTCTTCCAACATCTGACATGTCTGTTGAAAACACTTAATAGCATGATCAATATACTTGACAATTAGGACAAGTGAACTTTCAAAGAATAAACTTAATTCTATTTACAAATTTTTATGAACTTCTCATTTAAAACCATACTAGAAGAGAAGTGAATCACCCAGAGCTCTGAAAGTCTCTCTCTGAAAGTATTTCTCTTTCCTTAGAAGCACTGACTGTCAGAACCTATCATCAAGTCTAGTTCCTTAAAGTAGCTCAGGAGCACTGCATCTCTGTGAGCTGCGTCATATTTTACTAAGCACTTGTGCTAGAGCTCAGGCACCATGCCTATGCTATGAGTAAAACCCTGCAATGACCTCAGGTTGCCACAGAGGCTGGGGGAGGGAACTGGGCTAGTGAGCAAAGAGAGAGATGGGCAAGGCTGGAAGAGAAAATGAAATTCAACTAGACAACAGGGAAGGTGGAGGGTCCCTGGTAATAGGTCTCAAAACCCTGGACTGTGCCCATTACATGGTACCACTTAAACCCAGCAGCTTCCTAAGATAACACTGTACCAGGAGTCACAGAACTCTCAAAACTCATATATACATCAGGGTGGACAACTGCCACCAGGGGGCACCAAGAGCAGCTGGAATTCTGAGCTCTGCAGTTCATAAGACTAAATTTTTGGACCCCACTTATTAAAGATACACTTTACCAAGATCAACTTTTTAGCTTCCATCAAAGGAACAAAAACACTTTTAAGAGTGTGATTTGTTTCAGTACAAAATGGTAACCAACATGAGGGCTGGTAACGTTCTCAGCAACATAGTACAACAAAGGAATTGAAAAAGAGGTGCAAGCAGAGACCTTTCTTAGAACTCTCATTAGCCTTTATTAAGAGCAAAACTTCCGACATGCCAGTAAAAGACAGGTGGGAAATCAGGTTCTTTTCTTATATTCTAAAAATTCCAATTTTTAATATTTTCACTATTATCAATATCTAGATGTCTCAAAGTTGGTAATATATGCTGCAAAATAATATAGTAGATAATCATTAAGACTGCTGCTGCTGCTAAGTCGCTTCAGTCGTGTCCGACTCTGTGCGACCCCATAGACGGCAGCCCACCAGGCTCCCCCGTCCCTGGGATTCTCCAAGCAAGAACACTGGAGTGGGTTGCCATTTCCTTCTCCAATGGATGAAAGTGAAAAGGGAAAGTGAAGTTGCTCAGTCGTGTCCGACTCTTAGCGATCCCATGGACTGCAGCCCACCAGGCTCCTCCGTCCATGGGATTCTCCAGGCAAGAGTACTGGAGTGGGCTGCCATTGCGTTCTCCAATCATTAAGATTATGGTATCAGAAATGAGGCTCAAATCCTTCATCATTATAGTAAGTTCAAGACATTATGCCAGTCACTTAGCTTCTCTGAGCCTTAGTGCCCTTGTAGGTCAATGTAAATACTATGTCTCTATTGTGGTTTCTAAACATGGCTCAATATAGCAGGTTTTCAATAAGTGTTCAGTTTTCTTCCCATTCTCATTAAATACTTAACAAAACATACATGAAAAAATGGAAAATTCCCACTCTCTGTAGTGCCCTACACCCTTCACTTCCATGGGTGCAACTCAGAGACCAGGGCAGAGTTCCAAGCAAAGAGCACAAGAGTCACTGCAGGACTCTGACTTACCCTTGAGGGCTCAGGTCTAGAGAGTCGTCTCTGCTGTGCTGCAAGCTGGGGGACCCCAGGTCAGCCGAGGCATTGGTGGCGGCTGTGGCTGTTCCACTGTTGACAGATGGCGTGGACCCCAAGGATCCGGACCCATTTGTACATGCCTTTGGTGGACTCGTCAACAATGACTCAGATTCTGCTAAATGTTTTACTTGATGCATTACACCTTTATAGAACAGAGGTTAGAGTGTGTGTTAATCAGGACTATCTCCTCACCATTACAAGAACCCTAAACACTAATGCTGATTCACAAGGAATCAATAAAAAGTATACCAAAACAGGAAAATAATTGAGTTGCCAGAGTCTTCAACCTGACTCCAAAAAACGGAAGTAAATTCAAATTTAAATAAAGATACTTATATTGAGGATGAGATGGTTAGACAGCATCACCAACTCACTGAACATGAATCTGAGCAAACTCTGGGAGACGGTGAAGGAAACTCACTGGAACCTGGTATGTTCCAGTCCATGGGGTGCAGAGTCAAACACAACTTAGTGACTGAACACACGTTTCTTCTGAGGCCTTCCAATACACTCAAAATGTTAAATGGGGTCACATATAAAGTCCTACCAGAAATTTAAAATACCCACTGTAAGAATCAAAAACAGTTACAAAACTTCAGTGCACCTGTGGCTGGATAGCCAAAAGATAAGAAAAGGACCTACAATTATTAACTTCAAGTGCTACAAGGAGACAAGATCACAATAACACTACTGTCAATGAACAGAACACTAGCTATTGAAGGATGGAGATTTTCACATCCCTGCAAGTGTATGAGGAGACGGAACAATAACCCACTAAGGCAGAGATTTATATTTGGGGTTCGACTGTGGGAGGAAGCACATGGGGTGGGGTGAGGAGGAAGACAGAATACAAAGGTGTGTGTTCACATGTTCACAACATTCACATTTTTCTGGGGAAGAGTCTACAACTTTCCATCAGATTATTTATATTTAAAAAAAAAAGATTTTTGAGTGAATTCAAATTTCAGGCATTCATTCCACAAGTATTATTTGCAACTGTCATATGCCCAGACTGTGAGCAAGGCACTAAGAATATGGCCATGGCTAAGAAAAATATATTCAGGGCACTTACTAACTGATGAGAAAGATATATTTAACAAGAAATTAAAAATACAGAGTGAACTGCTTATGAGAAATAAAATACAGTACTGCTGGAGCATACTATAGGGAGATTTAACAATTCAGGAGGCAGAGCAGATATTTAGGACTAAGTGATTTTTAAGTGGAACCTCAAAGAACAGTGAGACAAGCCACATGCAAAGGGGGAGAACCAGTCTAGATATCTCCATATACCTCACCATGTATATGCTATACAAATACTTGGGGGTGGGAAATTCAATCTGGTGGCATAGTTGATTGATAGGATCAAAAGTTTTTTTTAAAAAATCACTGAAAAAAAAGACCAATTCTCATATTCTCATATATATATATTCATATATCGATTCTCAAATCATAAAGCAACTAGAAGTAAATGACAACAAACACAGAATACCTAAAACAAAATAAAAATGCAAGATAACCTAAGACCAAAAATAAGAATATACACCAAGTGTTTATGTAAGCACAGAACAGGTACATAAATCTGGTTTGTTAACCATAATTATTGCCTCTGGGATACGAGGCAAGTTTGCCTTCTATTTCATATAAACATGTAGTGTTGGATTTTTTGAAAATCCATTATTATTTGAACAGAGCTAACAATAAACAGTGAGAACTTCTTCCCATTTGACTCAATATTATTACACTAGTGTGTCTATTATATTCTCAAGATGTAAAGAGAAATGAATCTCGCGTAAGAAAAAGTGATTATGAGCATAAAGAACTGGGATTGAAGACAAAGTATTACATGCCAGGGGAACACCATTATTTTCTGCATGCTCACAAGACCTAAGTAACCTGATAGACCACAAGACCCATAGAGATTTCTATTGATGAGAAAGAACTTCTTTTATTATCTTTGCAGGTTTAAAAAAGGATAAACACCCTGAATGAGTGACATAGTTTCATCTTTCAGGTTTTCAAGAAGAGAATGCTAACATACCACGTCCCCAAGGCTCATTTCGAAACTGAAATTCCTCAAATTAGAGGACCGGACAAATTGCATTCTGAAGATTATTCCAAGTCTTAAAATATTTCATTATCTACACAATGAAGTAAAAAAATAATCCCTTATACAGCTGTACTGATCTATTAACAGGATTCCTTGGAAGACAAAGTGACCTCTGACTTTTTCAAAGAATCTTTAGGGCAACTGTATGCTACCAGTATAAAAAGAAAAGTTAGCAATTGCTTCTAGGCCATAAACACTCAAAGCACTGAAACTTAGTGTTCATCAATTAACAAGTGAATCTCATACAATCTGTAATAAAAGGTTTTAAAAAGCTGCATGATACATATTTAAGCTGGAAGCATGTAAATTATACAAAAGTAATAATTTTTGTTCCACAGATTATAGCTATAATTCTACTAAAATAATATCAGACTAAACGATTAACCATCAATTAATAATCGTGAACGGAATTACCTTCTCTTCTGAAGTAAACACTAAAAATATCAGGTAACTTCTGCATTAAGATCTCTGCCATTTGAAGGGCTCCAACTACTATCTTCAGGTCTTGGCTTGATAGCATGGAAGCAATATGACTGAAAAAAGAAAGCATTTGTATATAAAACATCTGCCTTAATCTGATTTACTGCTGGCCACACAACTTTGAGAGCAAAATATTTNAACTTTTTCAAAGAATCTTTAGGGCAACTGTATGCTACCAGTATAAAAAGAAAAGTTAGCAATTGCTTCTAGGCCATAAACACTCAAAGCACTGAAACTTAGTGTTCATCAATTAACAAGTGAATCTCATACAATCTGTAATAAAAGGTTTTAAAAAGCTGCATGATACATATTTAAGCTGGAAGCATGTAAATTATACAAAAGTAATAATTTTTGTTCCACAGATTATAACTATAATTCTACTAAAATAATATCAGACTAAACGATTAACCATCAATTAATAATCGTGAACGGAATTACCTTCTCTTCTGAAGTAAACACTAAAAATATCAGGTAACTTCTGCATTAAGATCTCTGCCATTTGAAGGGCTCCAACTACTATCTTCAGGTCTTGGCTTGATAGCATGGAAGCAATATGACTGAAAAAAGAAAGCATTTGTATATAAAACATCTGCCTTAATCTGATTTACTGCTGGCCACACAACTTTGAGAGCAAAATATTTTAGTTTTGAAATCTGCCCACTAAAATAAGAATTTTTCTTAAATGCTCAACTTTTCCATTTAATCTATTTTTTATTGAAGGTGTCTGTGAATACAGAAAGACAACGAAGGGCTCAAGATACTCCAGATTAACTGTTTTGTGCATTTTATACTATAATATGGCTTTAAAACTTTCTGAAGTTAACTGCAGAGACTTGGGTTTCACACACCTTGAAACAGCATGGTTTTTCAGGACATCCTTTAGAAGTTCGGCATCCGCAAAATAAATTATCCTAAGAATTGCTCTAAGGCACTTATGTCTGACCGCAGGTCCTGCTGAGGAACTATACACTTCATAAAGAACACCAAATAATGTCTTAATGAAAGACTTAGCCAGTTCTGGATCCTCTTTCATAAGCTGTGCTCGAGCATCATCCTTCTTTAACTCTGAATATCCACCTGCAATAAAAAATGTAAAATCTTAAAGGCTTCAGAAACACAATAAAGCGAGCTAACATAAAATTGAAGTGGATGTACAATGCTATAAAGGAAATTAACTTATCTAATGCAATCAACTGGGGTCTATAAAGATGCCCCAAACAACATTAAGACAAATTTAATACTTAAAAAAAATTTTAAAAACCACTGACTATTTCCAGCTAGCTACAACACACAAGGTAGCACGACACTGTACCTCTTATTTTTACTAATACCTGTTTCACAAAATGTTGGGGACATTTGAGTACTAACCAGTTAAAACTACTGGTAAGAAATAAATGCAGCTAAAGAAACGAATATTGAGTATGCAGGAGTAGCTCAGCTGGTCAAGAATCCACCTGCAATGCAGGATACCCAGGTTCAATTCCTGTATCGGGACGATTCCCTGGAGAAGGGATAGGCTACCCACCCCAGTATTCTTGGGCTTCCCTGGTGGTTCAGGCAGTAAAAATTCGGCCTGCAATGTGGGAAACCTGGGTTCAATCCCTTGAACAAACTTCCAGCTGAAGAATAAATGAGTCACAAGTATGAAATGTACAAAAAGAGGAATACAGTCAATAACCATGTAATACCTTTGGTGACATCGTAAGTAAACTGATGGTGGTGACTACTTTGCAATGCATGAAATACTGAACTCACTGTGTTGTGTAACAGGAACTAACACAGTGTTGTAAGTCCATTATACCAAACTCAACATAGTATTACTGGGGGTGGGGGACTGGATGAAGGCAGTAGGAGGTCACAAGACAGATAAATACTAGATAAATAATGTAATGCACAGCATGACAAAAATAATTAACACTGCTGATATTACATGAGAAAGCTAAGAATTTCTTACCACCCAAATTATCTTTTTTTCTCTTTCCTTAATTTGTATCTGTATCAGAAGATGGATGTTCACTCTAACCAACTAATGTGGTAATCGTTTCAGGATCTAGGTGAGTCAAACCATTATGTGGTACGTCTTAAATTCACACATTGCTGTATCAACTATATCTCAATAAAACTGAAAGCGGGGAAAAACACTCAGGACAATTCTGACTAGAGTCCAGGACACTGCAAATCACAAAAGTAGGAAAATCTTGGGGGAAGATACCAGTCAAGCCATGTTGGTTCATTTATTGATTAAAGCACATGATAAAACCCCCCCCCAAAAAAAACTTATTTACTACCATGCAACTACCTCAATTTAATAAAAACACTCAACAAAACAACTATATGTTACTGCAAACACTACTCACTAGACAACATGGTACTACTTTTGACTCAAAAGGTACTTACTAGTGTTAGTATTGGCTAAGGGGTTAGGTTTTCTCTGAATGGCACGTGCTGTTCCCGTGTCCTCATTGATTTGCTGCATAGAATTAAAATCAATAGTATAAACTCGTCCCAGAGTGGACAAGCTTATCTCATCCTCACCGACCTGATGGGCTGCCTGAGAGCAAAGAGAGAGAAACCTTGAATATAAACATGGAGAAATTTATTAACTCAAGACACAGTGGGGACCTCCATAAATGCTAACTTACATATTTGNCACTCAGGACAATTCTGACTAGAGTCCAGGACACTGCAAATCACAAAAGTAGGAAAATCTTGGGGGAAGATACCAGTCAAGCCATGTTGGTTCATTTATTGATTAAAGCACATGATAAAACCCCCCCCCAAAAAAAACTTATTTACTACCATGCAACTACCTCAATTTAATAAAAACACTCAACAAAACAACTATATGTTACTGCAAACACTACTCACTAGACAACATGGTACTACTTTTGACTCAAAAGGTACTTACTAGTGTTAGTATTGGCTAAGGGGTTAGGTTTTCTCTGAATGGCACGTGCTGTTCCCGTGTCCTCATTGATTTGCTGCATAGAATTAAAATCAATAGTATAAACTCGTCCCAGAGTGGACAAGCTTATCTCATCCTCACCGACCTGATGGGCTGCCTGAGAGCAAAGAGAGAGAAACCTTGAATATAAACATGGAGAAATTTATTAACTCAAGACACAGTGGGGACCTCCATAAATGCTAACTTACATATTTGTTTCATCAGGTTTCAGACAGGAAGTAACAGAATGTGGAAGTTTTAATAGTGTGGATGTGACAAAACTTAATCAACAAGCCATTTTAAATTAACTACATATATACACCCCCAGAACCATTAGGTCCCCTGAGACAAATACAGGTAAAAGCCAGTCATGCAGGATCACTGACATGGAGAAGATACTATTTGTGTTAAAAAGGCCTTGAAGACATTGCTGACAGGAAAAAAAATCAGTTATCCTTTGGTATAACTTTTGGTACCTTATTCTTAGGTTAAAATATTATTTACATCATGGATTCCTAGCAGCCCATCAAGGTCCTCCTTTAAACAAAATGATCCTACAAAATTATCCTTAGGTTGTCAAAAAAAGGCATTTACATGGAAATGATGCCCTAAGATTGAAAGGGACACGACCAGAAGTAGAAAAAGTAATCCCAAGGGGTGGCAAGCATTACACAGTATGTATCTCAAGTGAGACAACGTAGTTAACACTGGTGGATTTAGACAGCCTCAAGAAGTGACAAAATATATATTTTTACGGTTGAATGGAAGTCAGGATTTTCAGAAAATACCAAAGAGTAAACTAACAGGGAAAATCCAATTACTGGGAAAATGCTAAAAAGAATGCTCAGCATTAGAGACCACAACCAGCTTATAAAGCAAGGCTAACAATTACAGAAGACTATTCACCTCTTACTTTCTCAGAACAGCTGGTCCTGAGTTTAGATACTGTCATAAGAATCTGATTTTATAACATAGTGGTTCCAAACATTCATTTTTAGAAACTAGTGGAAGAATACCTTAAAGAAAAAAAGTCTGTGTAAATGTCCTAACACATTCTATTACACAGGCCAAAATTAGAAAATAATTAAAAATTAATTAGAAATTAATACTTGAGTATCTTATAGATGAAAACATTAGTAAATGACGCATGGCATCTCAAATAATGCAATGACCAATGCTTCCTAAATAAGGGCAAAAATTTTCCTGACCTGAGAAACTTCTGAAATATTTCAATGCAAATTTAATATGGAAGTATGGAAATAAGAATAAAATCACACATAAAACCTTCACAGAAAAATCACTGTAAATATTGTGGCATATTTCTTTCATTTGCTATTATTCTTTTGCTGAGTTTCCATGAGTCACATAATTTTGTTTTCATTTATAGCATATCATGTTGTAAGTAATTAAAATTTATCCCAGTAAGGTCTGTACTACATATAAGTAAGCTTAGGTGTATACCACAATTTACTTATTCACCTAGAGCTAGATATTTAAATCTTTCCATATTTTTGCTCTTTTAAAAAATACTGAAAAGCAGCTACTTGTATGTAATCTTTGCTTTTGAGAGATTTCTTCTGGATAGGAGACTGAAGGAACTTTTTGAGACATGTAGCCTAACTCCTCCCTGTTTCCTTTCAGAAACGAGGAAACCATGGAACAAAGAACTTAAATTACTTGCTCCAAGTCAATCAGGTAGTGAGTAGCAGAAGCAGGACTAGAACACCATGTTTTCTGACCTGAACAGAAATGAGGACCTTGTTCTCAGGAGACAAAATGAGAGAATCGTGAGTTAATTTCACGCTAAGCACATTTATGTCCACATGCCCCCTCCCAACTCCAGCCCTACACCCATGCTCCATCAAAAGAAGACATATTTAAACGGTACGAGGAAACTACTACCTCAATGATCCGGCTGTCTATCCTGTTATAGGGGTGCCAGAGGCCCCGGTCATCCCGCCACTGCCATATGGCCCCATCCGTGTTCTGTGCATTGCCCTTCTTCAGCATGGTATCAACTGCAAAAATGCCTTCCTTTGGTAAACATGGCATAAGTTCACTGAAAACAAAAGGTGCAATAATTTTAATAAGTAGCTTTCTAAGCTTGTCAGTAAATACCAGGTCTCTAAAGCAAAATGCCCTCCAGTTATTATTAACTATTGGCCCAATCTTTACCAAATCAGAGATGTCAGTTCATACAGTTCTTGAGGACTTCGTGGAACAAGATCAATCTGCTCCTGACAACTTCCATTGGAGGCACCACACAGGAGGAAGTGAAGCGTTTCTGCAATGTCTGTAAAGCCAACAATGAAAAGCCAAAGCCTATGAAACTACTTGTATTGCCATATTTAAAAGGCAATCATTCCCAAGGGGAAAAACAAAAGTATTTTCCTATTCGGCCATACCATTCAAGATAAGGTGAAAATAATTTGTAATTAAAACCTTTAAAAAAAACTATGAAGATTTAAACAATTTCTTTTTGAGGACTTAAGTCATAAGTTCACCGCAGAGACTTTAGAAATCTTGTATTACTTTCCTTAAGAAGCACAGAGTTTGCAGAACAAGTGCACTAAATATATTTTATCCTTGATTCACATATATCTGTGTTATTTTCTTCAAATCAAATATAATATACTGAAATCATGTAGCCAACAGAATAAAACACAGTGATTAAAAGCATCTGAATCTTGCCATTTTGTCATCAGAAAAATCTTTACTTAAATGACAGTAAGCATGCCAACTACCTTTAAAAATCAAGAAAATATCCTCTACCACAAACTTCCATTCTCAGAAGACCTTAGTTTATGGAAGAACTGGGGTGAAAACTTGTTTAATGCATTGACACAGTGAGTGGAAGATGTTCCCAGTCGCCAAGGTTCTGATCATTCTAATAACCAGGACCTAAAGACAAGGCTGTATGTATCTCTGTTGGTTGTGGCATATGGTTCTATATGCATATACAAAACATGTATAAATATTTCACGGAAATGTCCTGCCAGTAATCAGTATATTCTACTGTCAAGAAAGTACTCATCATTAATTCCGGCAGAAAGAAAGTGAAGTTGCTCAGTTGTGTCTTTGTGACTCCATGGACTATAGCCTACCAGGCTCCTCCATCCATGGGATTTTCCAGGCAAGAGTACTGGAGTGGGGTGCCATTTCTTTCTCCAGGGGATCTTCCCAACCCAGGGATTGAACCTGGGTTTCCCACATTGCAGGCAGACGATTTACCTTCTGAGCCACCAGGGAACCCCCAATTTGGTCAGAGGAGTTATGAATAGCTAAATCTCTGCCTCATAGAAATTTCATAAGTAGTGATTAAATCTTTAAAAAATTCTGAAAAATTCATTTTTCCAACTTTCTTAAGAAACAGGAATATATGGCAATGGTGTAATAGTAACTTTAAAAAAAAAAGATCAGAGACATAAAAAAAATAGAAGATAGGTTCATGTCTCCTTTGTGTTACTGAGGAAGAGAGAATATAAGTCCAGTGGCCTGTAAATGATGAATATGTGCAAACTTCCTAAAATATGCAAACAACATTCATATTAAAGAATAAAATTCCAGAACAGTAAAAACAAAACTTAGATAGCGATTTCCTAAACCAGGATATAGGAAAAATGCTGGGCCATATGGTAACAAGAGAATCTATGTGCAAACTTCAGGAAACCAAAATTCAAGGGACTTCTAGGAATTTTAATTAGGAAAGTACATTATGACTACTCAAAAAAAAATAAAAAGGAGTTAAATCTTTCCCAAACTTATCTTGGCAGAGAGGACTTTGCTCAGGGCATAAGCAAAACAGTGTTCTCTAGAATACTAAGTTTAGGAATGACAAAATGCTTTATCTCTTCAATAAATCACCTCAGCAACACTATTTTTCTACAAAGAACTGTGCCATGTGCTAAAATTCACAACTAATGTGACTAAATTTAAATCTGAGTTCCCCATCCTCCCTCTCCAACAAGAAAAGTATTATTATTCCACTTAATAATCTACCTAAGGCAGAAGAACAAAGACTGGTTTGTCAGTGAATGTCATCACTGACTCCCAAGTTAATATTCTCAGATAGCAAAATTATGGATATACAACTATGGCAACCCACTCCAGTGTTCTTGCCTAGAAAATCCCAGGGACAGGGGAGCCTGCTAGGCTTCCGTCTATGGGATCGCACAGAGTCAGACACGACTGAAGCAACTTAGCAGCAGCACAGTTATGAGTGTTTCATTACAGAAGTGATCAATGCTCTATTAGCAATAATCAAAAGATATAGATGTTCTCTGAACCCCACAGTCTTCTGACATTAACTTGTGAAATCTAAAGTAAAGATAGTAATGTGCAACTGCAACAGCAGTGTGGGTGTGTTCAGGGGTGTGTGTGTGTACAAATGTGCGCAGTCAGTCACTCAGTTGTGTATGACTCTTTGCAATACCATGGACTGTATAGTCCACTAGGTTCCTCTGTCCATAGGATTTCATAGGCAAGAATACTGGAGTGGGTTACCATTTCTTACTCCAGGGGATCTTCCTGACCTAGGAATAGAACCACATCTGCACTGGCAAGCAGATTCTTTACCACTGAGCCACCTAGGAAGCCCACTGCTGCTGCTGCTGCTGCTGCTGCTGCTGCTAAGTCGCTTCAGTCATGTCCGACTCTGTGCAGCCCCATAGACAGCAGCCCACCAGGCTCCCCCGTCCCTGGGATTCTCCAGGCAAGAACACTGGAGTGGGTTGCCACTGCCTTCTCCAATGCAGGAAAGTGAAAAGGCTAAGTGAAGTCACTCAGTCGTGCCCGACTCTTAGCAACCCCATGGACTGCAGCCCACCAGGCCCCCCTGTCCATGAGATTTTCCAGGCAAGAGCACTGAGATTATAATAGCAGTGGTGATAAAATGTTAATATTCCGCACACAGTAAGGTTGAGAAGGGCTTAGAAATGTCAAAGCAGCAAGATCAAGGCCATTCATCTGTGTTAATAAGTTCCAACATTTTGAGGGAGAAGGCATTCTGGAATCATAAAATGCTGGAAAATCTAACATGGGCAAAAGGACTACCTATAAGCAGAAGAGAAGCAGTTATTTGGTAACATAAACTCAAAATTCTCCTAATGAAGCATCATTGCTGTTTAGTCACTAAGTCATGTCTCACTCTTGTGACCCCAGGAAGCATCATTACTTAACTGACTGTATAGAAAGCAATGACCTTAGCCCTCCAATAATAAAGTTTTAATACACTATACATTTTAAAAACGGTATGTAGAAAACATTACTATATTGTCACACCCAGATTTGTTAAACAGTAACATTTTTCTTCCTTTACTATCCAGTGCCTACATATTAGTAATTTCTACTTGCTTATGTTGACTCTACTTATCAACAGAGGTTAAACACACACACAATTTTTCTTGTTTAAAATAGAATAATAAAATAGTACTTACTTTGCTTCATAAGTTGAACTGCTAAAGTTGGACAATTGGAACACATCAGAGAAAACATGCGAACCACCATTATAAACATCCCAGAACTTAAAATTGGTGGAGTTACTACCAATAGTTGTTGAACATTTGTTAGCAGATCTTTGGAAGCAACTTGCTGGAGTAAATTCTGCAGAAACACAAGGAAAAAAAAAAACTGTTACATCCTCAGTTAGCAGTTTAACAACTTCATGAGAACATCAACAGACTAAATGCTTACCTCTTCATGTTGGAAGTTGTCCACTAGACGTGCAAAACAAAGGCAAGTGCTTTCTACTGACTTTTTGTCCTGTTTTTTTTTTTTTAATAAAGGAAAATAAAGTTTGTTAATATAAAACATTTTCACTGTCCTATATCACTGCCTATCTTCTTCCTAACCCCAAATTCTTCAAAGATGTGAGCTTTGAAAATGCTGTGAACCTAAGCAAGCCATCAGTAAAGTCATGATTTTAATGCAAAGGGAAATCATACTGATAAAATCTGTACCTCTTATAAGACCTCAACAAATAAAAAGCAAGTTATATCAAAAAAGAACAACTCCTGTGCTTCTACAATTTCAATACCTAAACAAAAACTATAATAAAAATAAACATCCTATCATTTTAAACAGCCTTACAAGTAGAAACTTTTAAAACATTCTTGTGACGCCCCTTATTGTGATCTTTTGCTCTATTGCAGTGGTTGTAACCAAATCCACAGTATCTCTGAGGTATGCCTGTAATGTTTTATGTCTCTAATTTTCTCTGAGATGCTTTTAAGCATATTTTATAAAGATGACTTAAAAGCCAGATCTCTTAAAATCTCTTTAGCAATAACAACACTTTGAAACATTACAAGAAAATTCTCTCTCTACAACCTTCAAACCTGGCTCATCTGCCCTGCCACGAGGCTGCATGAACTCTGCCTATCGTTCCACACACCAGGCCACCGATGCCTCCTCCTCTGCAGCTGCTCCTGTTCTCTGCCAGCCCCAGACAGCTGTGGTCGACATTTCTTATTTCATTCTTCTGTGGGACATACACAGTCTCATCTCTTCTCTGATCTTAATCCATACCCTTCTCTGGTCCTGTCTGCCTAACTCAACAGCTTTCAGGAAAGGGATATCTTTACAAAAGGAAATTCTCATTGTATTACATAGGAAACACTCAAGTGTCTGCTGAAATAATAAATTCACCCCTAGAGTCAAAATAGTTGATACCTTGTCATTTGGGTAAATCCACTGAAATTTCATAAAGTAACCTAATATGGTCCATGACTAGTTAACAGGAAAAGACAAAGATCAGAACATTTCCAATTTACATGCAAGATTAAAGACTCCAGGTGAAATTGGCATTTTAAAAAAATTTAATAAAAATGTTTTATGCCGCATAAGATAGGTTTGTATTTTACCTGGTGGGTTAGCCTTTGGGTAAGCAATGGGAGGGAATCCGCCACAAAATGAAATTCATCTGGTGTGATACTTTGGCAGCAATTGGCTGCAATTGCTAGTGCATTTCTTTGGGCATTTATGCTGAAGAACTCTAGATACAGCAAGCAGTCTGCCAAACCACCCTAAAATATAGGAAAACTGTTAAAAGCAAAGAAGTACTCTTTTATCGGCAATTATGAAAAAAAGAAAAAAGCCTAGCACATCACTTTGGAAACAGCATGGGAAACTTACAGAGGTTGCGATCTAGGAGCTAATACAAATGTGGATCTAAAATTCAACATTAAAGGAAATAGTCCTTTGGTAACAACACTTACCGCCTGGAGAATGGCTTTACTGTGTCTACGTGATAACATCTCCAAGGCCGTCAAGGCCTGCTCCGCCACATCAATACACTGAATAACCTGCAGCTGGGAAATTAAATAAGGAACAAGGTTATCATTCAAGTGCTCTACTTGCTACTCATCTTCCACGGAAATAAACATCTTCTCCAATTTTCATCAATCTATACTGCCTCTATGCTTCCCTGGTGGCACAGTGGTAAAGAATCCGCCTGCCAACGCAAAAGATGACAGGTATGATCCCTAGGTCGGGAATATACCTGGAGAAGGGAATGACAACCCATTCCAGTATTCTTGCCTGGGGAATCTCATGGACAGAGGAGCCTGGCAGGCTACAGTTTATGGGGTCGCAAAGAGTCAGACATGATTTAGCAACTAAACAATAAATATTGCCTCTAACCTGAAACCCACCACAGGAAACCAATGACTTATGCATGTAAGCTATAACATATTGGCAATATAGCTTCCTTCCAACCATTTTATAAGATGCTGAAAAATATGTTTTACAAAAAGAATAAACTAAATTCAATTATATAACTTTAAATCTTCAGATTTAAAATAAACGGGTTGGTTTATGGAACAAATTTGAAAAATCAAGTTTTACAGTTTTTAGCATATTTCAAGATTTTCAGATAATGCAAATTTTATTGTGCATTAAAAAGAAAAAGGTCCTTAAAACACTAAAAACAATCTACCACAGACCATATGAAAAAATTTCCTTTCTCCACTGCCTCACTTTATGACCTTGAGGAAGGCAGTTTGTCTGGCTCAGCCTCCTCAGCTATAAAATGAGGGTATAAATAGCTATCAATCTCACTGGGATGTTTTCTAGAAACAATGAAATCATTTTAAATCAAGTGCTTTAAGTTCTTCTCTGAAAGATTTTCACACTAGTGCAATGACTGCCATTATTAAAATTTTAACACTGGGATGATAAACCACTTTATTAGCATCAGCTTTAAACTACGACTCTGCTAAACACAAAACACTTTCCTGGCATCTTGGCTAAAAAATATACTTTAGTTAGATAATGCATGCTAAAACATGTCTTTTAATGTGGCCTTACAATCTGATATACAACTTTAGAATTCAGTAGTCAGGAGGTCTTCTATGCCTGCTTTTGAACAGTTGGGCAAAAGTAGGATTACCTTTTCTAAAAAGACAGGAATTGCATCTACTACCACAGCCGATGATCGAGGAAGTGCTTCCATCATGTATGTTAAGGCTCGACAAGCATGGTTCATCTAGAAAAGAAGCCATGTTTACTCAATAAAAACAACAAAAAAAAATAAGTTTGAAGTGAGTCTTTTAAAACATAACATATACTTACAATATCAAAATTATGCTCCATCTGCAGCAATGTTATCTGTTTAAAAAGATTTATAAGTATTAGAAGCTATATTCTTAAAATCCTAGAAGTATTTCTTCTATTTCAACTGAAATAGAACAGTATGACTCACGAACTTTACCAAAAAAAAATAACCTCAAGTTAAAACCTAGCATGCATACACAAGAAATGCTTAAATGCTTATGCTTAGGATGGCATGACTCGCACACTGAAGCTCTGACGGGATAATCATCACCTCATGATTCAGGTCAAAACCAAAGCATTCATGTTGCTTACAACCAACCTTCCCAGTACCACTGTTTCCCATTTCAGAAGCCCGTGAAAACATCACAGAGAATTTATCTGTTAGCAGGTACTTCGTACACAAATAAATGGACCAGAAGCCCACAGAAATTTGTTAAATTAACTATCAGTACAGATTTAGTATCACAGCTTCTCTAAAAGTTGAGCTAAGCACCACTTTATTCAGCTGTAAAATATACAGCAGTTCCAGTTCCAGTTCCAGTTCTATACTGGAACACAATTTTGACCACATGAAAAACGAATTAGGTACTAATTAAAACTCAATATAATTATTCCACAAACACATGAACTAGTCCAAACATCTGCTCTGATCTTAGTTTTTCTTGTGGAAAAGACTTTAAGCAGTTTCCAACTGCGTTTTTCAAAAGAGGGCAAGCAAAACTACAGATACACACTCCATCTTCTTTAAGCAGTAAAAGCTACCAAAGAAACTTCCTACTTGCGGAAGCAATCATTGCAGTTCAATGGATAAGTTTAAATGTGTCAAATTTAAGCTGTAAAGTACCAATTAAATGTATGATTATAATAACAGACATCAAATATTCTAACATAATATTCATTTAATATGAATTCTTCTCAGCTCTGAATCATGCTCTCATATTTATACATGAGAGGTCTTGATAACTATTTCCATTAAACATACCACATAAACCCACAAACACATGTGGGCATGCACACTGTCTCATATCACCTATAAATCAGTCACAAAAAACATCTACTCTAAATTGAAGGAATTGTTATGTTAACAGATAAAACAATAAATTCTTTAAGGGGGAATGACCTTGTAAGACCACATTTGAGAATGCTGGAAATAGATTCTTCACCAAAATGACTGTTTATGGTCATACAAGTGTATGGTGATTGATGGATATATATTTGTAATATTCAACTGTTATGAAAGACAAATCTGGACAACTCACTACTAATATCATGAGCTGACTTGTATGGTCCACTAAGTACTCAAATCTAATCAATACCCAGCAAATTCAGAAAACTAGACTGTGTTAATGTTTTGGCCCAGATTTAACAGCTTCTTTACATAACTAAAAGCTGCAGTTTAAGTTTAAAAGAGATAGTACTGCTACATGGTAACCTAGTTCTTTATTACTATTTATTTTTAAATGAACAAAAACAAACAAGGAAGTTAATTCAGGTCATAAAAGACAGCTATTAAAGAAATCAATCATGCATATAAACATAGGTGAACATCAGAATACAAAGAATAGTATCACTTTCATCAAATGTTAAAAAATATTAACATGCAAGCCTGTGGGCTGGCACAGGTAGGCTTGAGAGCCAGCTTCTGTTAGCAGGAGGTCTGCATGGGAAGAGAGACTGCTCTATCCTTCACTACTCTCTGCTAGAGCAGAGCCAGCCAACAAGTAAAAACAAGCAGAATGAGGACTGTATCATCCTGTATTTGACTGGCTCTCCACTCAGCCCTCTCTGTAATCTGATAATGTGATCAAATGAGACAATCTGATACTCCAATTCTGGTTCCATTTTTGTCAACTTTACAAGATGTGTAAACAAAGACTTAAATGATATTTATTTTAACTTGCAATGTAATATATGCTATGAATATATTCATGTCTATGTTAATCTTGTCATGATTTTATTCAGACTTAATTTTAATCTTAAATTATAATCAATTTCTTTAATCTTGCATTGTGAATATTACCAAGCCACTACTTAAAAGATTTCTCATGCTCAAGGGCCTACACACTTACTAATGGCAATTTCTCTTTTTGTTTTCATATTAAAAAGCTTAAGGGATTAAGATGTTAAAAAATTCTAAACTCATAACTGTGTTAAAAATCATTAGATTTTTAAACTCATTTTTCTCTTGCTGAGTACTGTTGTTTTGTTTCTCCTATTTCTAATTAACATAACCCCCTCTTTTAAGCTGGAGAATCCACTTGGTCTTCTGGCTGGATTGCATGGCCATGCACACAACTATCAAGCAGGAAGTACTGACTGCCTACAAAGACAACCCACAAGTGAGCTGTTTTGTTACTGTCCCATGAATCACCAGTTTAAAAGGAAAAAAACGTGAGTTTTGGCATAGGAAGTCAAGTTACCACCTAAATGGGATAACCACTTGAAACGGAAAACCACATGGGTCATTTAAGTATCAAAGATAAGGTAACTATTCACCAAGAGATGGTTTAGAAATTTTAGCCATTCATCATTAAGTGATGCACAATCTCTATAGGCCTGAAATAAAAGGATAAGCCACACTCTACTCTTAGTTCTATTACATTCTAAAGTTCCTAATGACAATGATCATGATTTTATAAAAATAAGAGCAGCATTCAGGGCATGACTGAGATGAAATGAGGGGAAAATTCTCTTACCAAAGCTGGAACGACACTCTTAACAGGAAACCCTCCCAGAGTCTCCTCATTCCCCATGACCAGTAATTGACACATCTCAATAACGGCCTGGAGCTGCTGGCTTTCGTCGCTTGCTTGTAATCCTTGCAGAAGTTGCTGGGCCTTAGAACCTGCACACAAAAATAAAATCAACACTTTTAAACCTTTAAGAAAATTATTACTAGGTGTTAAGTGTGACTTTACACAGTCAGCTGGCTACTTTTCTTCTTTGGATTCCAACTAAAGAGGGATTTTATTCTGCCTTAAAGCAATGTCACAGTTATTTACATTCTCCTTACATTCTCTTACTTTTTATCTTTTTTAATGAGAGATGCTGACTGGTTTTAACAGATGCCTCAAAAAGTAATATCCCTAAGACTAACATGCACTGACTACATTTACCATGTGTGTATTTAGTTGCTCAGTTGTGTCCAACTTTTTGTGACCCCATGGACTGCAGTCTGCCAGGGTCTTTTCTCCATGGGGATTCTCCAGGCAAGAATACTGGAATGGGTTGCCATGCCCTCTTCCAGAGGATCTTTCTAACCCAGGAATCGAACCCAAGTCTCCCACACTGCAGGCAGACTCTTTACCGACTGAGCCACCAGGGAAGCCCAAGAATACTGGAGTGGGTAGCCTACCCCTTCTCCAGGGGATCTTCCTGATCCAGGAATTGAACCAGGGTTTCTTGTACTGCAGGCATATTTTTTATCAGCTGAGCTACCTGCTTTTTAAAAATATGTATTATCTAGTGAGCAAAAAGTCTTCTGCCATAAGAAAAGTAAACAGGGATGCCCAGGCATCAAAGGAAATGTTATATACCTCTAAACACCACCATCAGAATACATGGAATGCAAGTAACAGTGAAAGCATAGAAACAAAGACAAACAGAACAATAATGCATGTAACAAGAGGGAATGCCAAGAATGACTTCCCAAAACATCAAAAGATGGGCCTTTTCACCTCCTCTCACTTCATGTGCATATGCTGCTATCACAGTGTTTTAGAGAACTTCTACTTTTAAGGTTTAATTCCCTCTTCAAAACATTTGAAAAATGCTAAGACTCAACTACCACAATAAATAAGTTATCAATAAACTAAGTCAAAAGTAAAGTCTACAAATGTCTTTCAAATTTTCCTGGACACTCTCCTTGTAACCACTATTAACTCCATTAAAACTTACAAATGTAACTTTGATGTTATTCAAACCCTTTCATTCTCAAGACCTTTTCCAATTGCTCCTTGTATACTGGATTTTTTCCCACTAACTACTGAAATGAAAAAATCCACTTACTACTGAAATGCTTAGAAATGATACACATATGGAAACCGTCAATGAATGCAGAATTCACATGAACAGCAATTTTTTTTTTTTATTAAACAAGAATGATCTTCTTGGAGGAAAAACACCTTCCAAAGGGATGCACAATAGTCCTCACAAAGTCTGTTTTCTCTATTATTTACGGGTGTGGCTAACGAACTGCAGAATATCACTAACTCCTTTCATCATAAAGAGTCCACCCAGAAATATACTACAAGAAATTCCAGTTCAGAGAGACAGGATCTTTAAAATTCTTCAAACTAAATAACATCACTTCCACTTAGGGCAGGCTTATCATTTTGTGTTGAAATAATATGAGAGGAAAAAAAAGGAAAAATAACTGTGAAAACAAAAGAATCCTTAGCTGCTTCTAGATTAGTTTTTAAAGAATGAAATCAATCAAAATACACCCTAGAAACCACAACCTAAAATAGGAAAAATTAACACAAGCAATGGTATGTCTTATAAACATTGAGGCTGACAGTTCTAAGCATATGGATTATTTCAGCATGATCAAAGTAATCATTAAAAAAAAAAAACTGTCATAACGCCACTGGTCTTTTGGGATGGTCGTAAAAAGACCTTATCCCAAATTGAAAGCAACAACAGAAACTCAATGCCATTATTTTCCTTTGCTATATGAAGAGAAATAACCTCAATCAGTCAATTTTGGTTCTAAGGATTATTTTATACAAAATTACTGAGAATCCTTCCCCAGTCCTGAAAGCACTCTTGTATACGAGGTTTATACCTCGTTTATACCTGTTATTTATAAAATGTGTCAGGAACTAAAAGAGAAAAAATTTTACGTACCTGATTAATTCATTACATATTAATATAAACAAACTTTTTGTGGAAAAGATCATATTTTTCCAAAACAATAAAAATGTAGTAGCACTATTTTGCTGTTGTTGCAAATCATTTAAACGTCAAGCTTAATAAAAGAGCTGTACAGTCACTTTCACTTCCACTCTCAACCTATGATACAGGTTATCTGAGATGAAGTCATGAAGATTATTTAAAAGACATGTACCCATTTAACATTGCAGAATAACATGACTGACAGTCATTTGGTATCTCTGCCTTGATTCTTATTAAGGTACCAGCAGTTTTACACCCACCACAGCTTTTACACTTTTAGTTCCAACAAGAGAAAAGGAAAAACCTTACTAATTACCATCAACCTTGGCCTTATGAATTCATTGTAAGGATCTCAGGCATGACCGAGGAACTCACAAACCATACTTTGAAAAAAACCACACTATCAAAGGTTGCCGAGAGGAGCAATCCCACGTCCAGGAAGCACTGGCTGCATGCGTGCAAGAGGGCCGAGAGGAGCTACTCCACGTTCAAGGTCAGGAGGGGCAGCCAGTGACGAGATACCGCTTGTGCAAGGTTAAGGAGCAGCGGCTGTACTTTGCTGGAGCAGCCGTGAAGAGAGACCCCACATCCAAGGTGAGAGAAATCCAAGTAAGATGGTAGGTGTTATGAGAGGGCATTAGAAGCTAGACACACTGAAACCATATTCACAGAAAACTAGACCATCTAATCACACTAGGACCACAGCCTTGTCTAACTCAATGAAACTAAGCCACGCCCTGTAGGGCCAACCAAGATGGGTAGGTCATAGTGGAGAGGTCTGACAGAATGTGGTCCACTGGAGAAGGGAATGGCAAACCACTTCAGTANAAAAGACCCTGATGCTGGGAAAAATTGAGGGCAGGAGGAGAAGGGGACGGCAAAGGGTGAGATGGTTGGATGGCAGCACCAACCTGATGGACATGAGTTTGAGTGAATTCCGGGAGTTGGTGATGGACAGGGAGGCCTGGTGTGCTGCGATTCATGGGGTCACAAAGAGACACCAGTGAGCGACTGAACTGAACTGATCTTGAGCTACATGATGAAATGTTTACAGAAAAAATAATAGAATGTCTAGGATTCATTTCAAATTAATGCAAGAAGGGAGATGTTGGTGAATGTAAAGACAGATTGGCCACGCAGCAGGCACTGCTGAAGCTGAGTCGTGGGCATGGGTGTGTGTGACTGTTTTCTACTCTGGTTCTAGTGTATAGTTTACATTAATTCCACGTGCAATAGTCAAGCGTTAATATGGAGTTCTGATGTTTAATGATAATATGCTTAGGTAGCCCTACAACAATTTTTCTTTCCAGAAAAAAAATTTCCCCCCAAATAAATGAAGTGGCAAAATAAATGAAATCAAAGTTCTATTAAAAAAAAAAGCACACACATTAACTTATGGCAAAGTAGAGATCTTAATATAACCAGAACACTGTCTAAAAATGTTAATATCCTTACTTTTATAGTTAGAAAATTCAAATATATCCAGGTGAATAAATTAAAAAAAAAAAAAAGTCTTGGGAGCGGGGGAGAACAATTAAAGGTATAAATGAAACAATGGTTGTGTGGACTGATAATTGCTGATGGGCTTATGGAAGTTATTATGCTACTAATACTTTCAACTTTCATGTGTTTGATCTTTTTCATAATAAAGATAAATCCTGATTATCCTCAGGATAAACCCCACATTTGCTGCTGGCCTGCAAACGTCTAACATGACTTGCCAAGTACCTTTACCTCCCAGATTTCGTCTTCTACCACTTTCCTTTCACCTTCCTATGCCCCTCCAGCAGTCTAATGAGTAAGCTAGACTTATTTCCACCTCTGGCCATGCACTCCTTTCTTCCTTCAGATTCTCTGCTGAGCTGGTTTTCTCACTTTGTTTTATTCAACACAAAATCTCCACACCTCAGAGAAGGTTTCTCTAACCAGCCTATCACCACACCAGCAATCTCCTTCCGTTCTCTGCATTGCTTTCCTTCACTGCAATGACACTACCTGAAATTTTACTATGTAATGATTATCTTCTTTACTGCAAGGGTCACAATCTAACAGGGAAGCTTCCATGTGGGAAACAACTCTGCTTATCATCTTATTCATGACTCTGAACAATCCCAGTGCCTCACAAATGACACTGAATTAAAAAATCAATATTCCAGGGTCCTCGAGAACTCTGCAGGAGAGTGTTATTTGAGAGATGAGTAACAGGGCAGCAAAAACAAAAGAAAATAAAAACAAAAATGCAAACTGCTTCTTAAAACCCTCAGGTATTTGGTTGGTCAAAAAGTTCAAGTTTTTCTGTAAGATCAAGTTAAGATGCAAGTAGATTAGAAATCTAGCCTTCTATTCATATTAAGTCAGCAACTTATAAAAAGAGATGTGCAACAATCAACAAAGATTTACAGTATACACTGTGTAAGTGTATGCTTAGTCTCTCAGTTGTGTCTGATTCTTTGCGACCCCATGGACTGTAGGCTGCCAGGCCTCTCAGTCCATGGGGATTCTCCAGGCAAGAATACTGGAGTGGCTTGTCATGCCCTCCTTCAGGGGATCTACCCAACCCAAGAATCGAACACAGGTCTCTCATATTGCAAGCAGATTTCTAACCTGTCTGAGCCACCAGGGAAGCTCACTACAGTCAATATCTTGTAGTAACCAGTAGAAAATTATCTGAAAATAAATGTGTATATGTAGAATTAACCACCTTTTCTGTGTACCTGAAACGTAAGTCAACTATACTTCAATAACATATATAAATAATGAAAAAAAAGATTTAAGCACACATATACACACACTGCATTATTAAAAAAATAGAATATTTTATTGAAAATTATATGAATGTGTATTTTTAAGTTCAGAGCTAATAAGCTTCGGTATACTTTAGAAGTTTTTGAAATTAAGACTAAAGTCTTCAAATAGCCTACTGACTCTATGGCAACATTATAGACAAGTAAAAAAGCATGCATATATGTATGTAAAAAAGAATGTATGTATAACTGAGTCAATTTGCTGTACATCAGAAATTAACACAATATTGTAAATCAATTATACTTCAATTTTTTTAAATGCTTAAATGTAAATTTTTTACTGCTTAAGGAAGCTAAAGGTAGTATACTATACCAAATGGAATTTAATGGAATTTGTAATTATGCAAAATCATTCCTAGTTATAAACTAAGACTTAAAGAGTCACTCTTATATCTACCATATATGAGAAGATTTCTGGGTTTAGTTACTGGTAATTCTGCTGAGAAATCTTTCCTCTTGGGCTCATTGTATAATCAACTGCCTATTGGGTTAAATTTTATTATACCATAAAAAACACAAGACATGAATCTGTGCAAATCAAGCAATCAGATGTTACAATAACCAAAGTAATCACCTGAGAGTCTTTAAGCCTCTACAGCTCAAAAAAAGTGTCTTGCTGTTAACTTTGGATGGTTTTCCAGTGGTTCCAATTTAGTAATCAAACATAAAATGACAGAAGAAAATCTTGAAGAGTTGCTACTACTTAACAAGCTCTATTTTTTAAAATAGGTTAAAGTTCATGAAAAGCTCCTAAGTGAAAACTCTCCTATATGAATAAACAGTTTTAAAATAGCATTCAACTAATAAGAGTTTTGAGGAGAGGACAAATTTAAAAATATTCACTTACTAGCTCCGCTTCCAATTGTTCTATGAAAAAGCTGTGACATCCGAGGGCCAAGAGGACCAAACAGGTGAGGAGGAAGACCCCTGGCCTCTAACAGGGCTAAGGAAAAGAGTAGAGCAGGAGAAACAGTTGAGTTGTTAATACAACTTACCTCATCTAGAAGCTTCCAACAACTGATTCATCATATAATTCATTTAAACAATTCTACTTTCAATTTTAAACTTTAAGAGAAGCTACATGATATATTATCATATGTGAAACGGATCGCCAGTCCAGGTTCAATGTATGAGACAGGGTGCTCAGGAGTGGTGCACTGGAATGACCCTGAGGGATGGGACGGGGAGGGAGGTAGGAAAGGAGTTCAGGACGGGGAACACATGTATACCCATGGCTGATTCATGTCAGTGTATGGCAAAAAGCACTACAATATTGTAAAGTAATTAACCTTCGATAAAAATAAAATTTAAAAAAAAGAAAAGCTACAAGAAGCCTTTCAAAACCACATTTATATATACTAATGCAATTACTGTAAGTTGCAACACCCGTATGTGCAACTCCAGGGCATCTTCAAGTTTTACGCAGATGTTACACATTAGTGCCAGCAAGGACCATGTAAATAGTCCAAGAAAAACCTAAAGTAAACATTTATTTTGAAGAAGTTATATGTTAAGCACATTTGCTCTATTTTACTCTATTACCTAATCAGATATGATCATGAGATTCTCTAAAAACACAGGAAAAATCATTTTTATCAGTTTCCAAAAGTGAGGAAAACTGTTCATGAGAGTTTCAGTCAAAAAGGCTATCTGAAACTCATTCATTAATGTTTCTTTTAAGCCTCACATTGGGGACTGACTATATAAACAACTGAAGACAATAAAAATACATACTCATGTACTTGTAAACAACGGATACATAATATGAAGCTGCTTTTAAAAAAGCACTTACAACATTATAATGCCTAGAATTTATGTATACACTCTACATTCATTTTGAAACAAGTGATCAAGAACTCAAAAGAATACAGCAAAAAAAGCATCCTACCAGATGTGCTGTTGTTAGGTACCAGATAACAATATATGAAGCGACCCCTTTTCAGTATCATCCTTAACTGATTAATAGTTGCATATGTAACCACAATGGGAAAAAAAAATAACATAAAATATACTACATAAGATTTTATCTATCTAAATAGCAAAGATGACGAAACAAATGGGTCATCTTCCAAATCAGTAAATCAAGAGCTTTTTTTGGAGATATGGGTGGGCACTGCTAAATTATAGCTAAATGAGCTTATTCAAATTAGTTTCAACAAAGAACACAGTGACAGGCAGCCCATGACCGTCACTACGTATAAGCTTGATAACAGTCTTTACCTTGTAACCGTCCCATCTCGGAGTCATCAGATTCGCTCTCCCCAGAGGTGGTCATGCCCACAGCCCCTGCAACAGAACTAGAGGCTGGGGATGGGGAGGGAGTGGAGAAGGTGAGGGTTAGGAGAAGAATATTTAAAACTCATTATGTCTGGTTTATCTTTAAAAAGAAAAAGCAGGGTTTTACAGACAATAACACATTAAAAGGCAAACGTGCACACTGCACACCAGCTGTTCTTCTAGACTTCATCATGTAGCTTTTATGGAAAAAAGATGGCTTGACGACAACAGAAACAAACATAACATTCAAGCCTTGCATTTCACTCATTTATGATTTTCACAGTTTCCTCCTGTCTTTGAAACTGCTCCTCAATTCAGTCTTATTCTGAACTCCTCTATGAAAAGTCCATAAATATAACTCTGCTAAAGCCACTGTGATATTTAATAAACAGGAAAATAATCACAAACATAACATAGGGAAAATATTCCACAGGGCTGTGTGCCTTCTTCAGTCTGCTCAATTTCTGGACTAGTCTTGAGACAATCATTTGCCATGTTTTCTTCCACTTCAAGAGTATGCAAAGATTATGCTCTTATTTTCAGGGCAAAACACTAAAGATACACATTACAACTAACAGAAGACCACAAAACATTTAAATTTAAGTACAAATGAGAAAGCAACCAATACGTAAAAACAAAGGAAAGAAGAAGTCAGATTCAGAAGGATTCTACTACCCAAAATGCTAACCTGATCAATACTTCAGTCTAAGTAAGCAGTGGTCGATTCTATTAAAAATCTGACCAAGAGATGAAAATATATTCCCGTAAAACTAACACTTTTACTGCCCCTTCTTCTCAGTGTCTGTTGAGTCCTAGAGCATTTTTTTTTTTACAAACAATTCATCTACGTATGACCACATCATCCACAATACTTTACTAAGTCCATGTGACAGATTAATGACAGAACACAAGCCAAGACGAATAATTTTGTCATTATTAAAAGAGGCATATGGATCACCTATGTGAATATAACAAATTTTTCTGAAGAAAGAGATGCTAATATATCAGCCATCAACTCCGTGTTTTCATAATACTTTTTTTCACTCCTCATTTAAGCATCCTATCATTTCACTAGAATTTTTTTTTAAGCTTGTAAAAAAAAAAAGTATGGTTTAGAACAGGAATCAGCACACTGTGGTCCACAGGCCACATCCAGTATAGCACATCACTATGTAAATAAAATTTTGTTAAAATACCCAAACTCGTTAATTCACCTATTATCTGTGGCTACTTTTGTGCTACAACCACAGAGTGGTTCCAACAGAGCGTATATAAAGCTTAAAACATCCATTATCTGGCCCTTTACAGAAAATGCTGGCAACCCCCTGGTTTAGATTTACAGGCTAAGAAGAAATGGTAATATTAAAGAGTATCAGAGTTTAGTAAACTTCATATCTGTTGAAAACAAACAAACAAACAAAAACTGGAAATAACCATGACTATACTTTGTAATGCTGCCTAAAGGTACTAATTAAATGCTAACTCCATGGAGAATGTGTCCATATGTTTCCTCCCAACCAAACAAAGAGGTTTTACAAGAGGAAACCTAGGCTTTGATCAGACAACTAACAACAGATATTGTATCTGAACCCAGGAAGTCTGACTTTACAAGCTGTACTCTAACTATACACTATCAGCACCTTCAATATATTCTTCAGTACTAATTTTTAATTTATATACACAGGCTCTTTCACATTATACAGAAAACAAATTAACCAATTCTGCTATTGGGTCCCAATTATTACTAACTTAGCAAAGTGGCTCTTAAACTTGCCTTGAAACTTTCACAAAATGTGGAAATCAAGTACAAAGTTGTGACAGACAAAACTGCTGTTATGTATTCTCTTCCCCTCAAAAAGCATACTCTGGAACCACATATTTTTTAAGAAAAAACGTGAAAGTTGACTTAAGGTAATGCTGGAGGGTTTTATATGAGGGTCTACTGGTTTTACTTTAAACCATTCTACAGATTTACAACTTATGATTTTCAAGGTTTAAGTTACTTCTTAAAAGAGTATTCTAAGAATTTACATAATGAATAATAAATACTTCAAACTGCCCTGCTACAAAGACCTTAACCAAGACATAAAACTTGTAAAAGCACAGAATTAAAAGAGCTGTTAAGATTATTATAGTGCAGTCCCAACATTCAGGGAGACACAGATCCTTTACAAGAAGGAGCAGGGATATTCTCATTTTTAATTGAGATGAGTGCCTATCTGGACACAAATCATTGAACCCAAAGCAAAAGATCCTTTCAAACTGCCATACCTTTGATGTATGTGTTATGCTTAGTCACTCAGTCGTGTCCAACTCTCTGTGACCCCACAGACTAGAGTCCACCAGCTTCCTCTGACCATGGGGCTTCTCCAGGCAAGAATACTGGAGTGGATTGCCATGCCATCCTCCAGGGGATCGTCCCAACCCAGGGATCAAACCCAGGTCACCCACTTTGCAGGCAGGTTTTTTAACCCACCTGAGCCCTCAGGGAAGCCCAAGAATACTGGTATGGGTAGCCTATCCCTTTTCTCCTGAGGATCTTTCCAACCCAGGAACAGAAACCAGGGTCTCCTGCATTGCAGGCGGGTTCTTTACCAGCTGAGCTAGCCATACCTTTGAAAGCAAATATTAATAAGCATTTGCCTACTGTAGCTCCCTTTTTGTAAGTTTTACAAAATTAGATAAACCAAACTAGCTTAGCCAATGAGTGGCTGTTTGTATTCATGCAGGTAAGGAAACGTACTCCATTTCTAGGAATCAATGACACAACAATTCAATGAACACATCAAATGTTGGGCAATACACACAAAATCCATCCCCAGACAAAATGCATGAATAAAAACAAGGTTATCAAGCAGAAAAAAAAAAAAATCCAATCTCAGATTTTAAGAGATGTCAATCTATTCTTTTAAATTGGTATCTTGCCCATCGAGCCTCTGAAAATCATCACAGTACCATGTAAGGCAGTTTCCAATATACAGTTAAAGCTGACAGAATTCACTTTTACTTCACGGGAATGGCTAAGGGCTTACCAGATACCCAAGTACAGGAGGCAACAAGAATACATTCTTGGTGTCATGAAAACTTTTGTGCAAGGCCAAAAGAATGGTTGTTCAGAATATAATTACACATTATACAGGTGCATGCTAAAAGATGCTCTAAACTAACACCATCAATATTCAACACAAACTTAAAAGAGTGTTACTTTAAATTTTCTTTAAATTCCAATATTATATAGTGAAAAACTAAAGCACATTACACTGAAGAACTTAATATAGAGCTTGTAAGAAGTTTGCCTCTTCCTCTAGAACTATCTGAGTGAACTGGCAGAGAAAGCTCTATAGTATACAACGCAGCCTCCAAAATGTAATTAAGTTAGTGCTTTCTAACATCAGCGAACAGGCCACATGTATCTTTGACATAAACTTGGACAATACCGAGGTTACACTGTGATTTCAAATATGGAGACAGGCCTTTAAGGAGGGCAATCTTACGAATCTAATCCCTTAAAGCCTTCATCCTCTTAGGTGAATATACCAGGGAACACAGTTTTACACACCGCCCCTTCATTCTGGCCTCCAATTACACTCATATGAATTAAACCAACTAGGGAAGCAGAATAACACAGCTGTTGTTACAACTGTGCACTTCAAGAGTCACACATCCAGGCCCGTAATCCTAGCAAGCTTAACCATTCTGCATTTCAGTTTTCCTCATTTATAAATGAGGATAACAGTGCTCACACCTCAGCGGGTTGCTCCAAATATTCAATGAGAATATGTAAATGCTTAATAGTGTGTATGCAATGGGGTGTACCCTGTGTAAATGTTAGCTATTATAATTATCATTATGAGTCCACTTTAAACACACTCTCAGCAGCTCCATCTCGAAGAGTCATCCACACAGGAATTGCTCCACTTCCATATTCAGACTTGAAGCATCAGCTGTGTTACGTACAGCTTCAACGAGCTGCACGTGCGATGCACTTTATTATTCCAAAACTCTACCACTTAACCCTTCAGAAAAACTATTCTAGGAAAAAGGCACTACCAGATGAGATGCTGTTAAGTTCACCATGTAGTTTATTATACAAAACCAGGAAAGACTGGTTGGTAAAGATGTTAAGCTGGACAGAAAGCTGAGACAAAAGGCAAAAAAGATGAACGGTAGTGGGCAAACCAGAACCTTCCCGTCAAACCAGGACATATAATCAACTGTAGGCAATAAAGAAAACTGGCACATTTTCTGATATTAATTAATAATACATGAAAGAACTTCACTCAAAGAATATATATGCCTACACCTAAAGTTACACATATTATCGAGATTTAAGGGATTTATAACCATATGTTCATAATGCTGAATTCTAATATTTTTGTACCTGTTTTAATATTAGTGACAAATGCTTATAACAAACTACTTCTTAAACTTGTTAGCCACAATCAAACGCTGAAGTCTTAGCCTGCTTTATGTACTGGTAATGGATACATACTTGGTGTGGGGTGACTTAATTTTTGCTGTGTTAAGATATCAAGAATAAAAAACCCATAAAGATAGGAATAATATTATTCTTAAAGCTGCTAGGTTCAAACAAAATACTTATTTTTTACAGATTGTAACACTCTAAATTAAAATCTGCACACGTATGAAGCAATTTAAACTATATCCATACATTTTTATTATGAATTTAATTTTTTCAAGCAAATCAGCAGGCAACTATTAAATGTACTGATCAATATTTAAGAAGCTTAAACAGAAAGGGAGTTTCTGCTTCTTAAAAGCCCTTTGAACTTAATTAGTACAAATTTGGATTTGGAAAAAAAATTATACAAAAAAGAAATAAATACAAGTAATTAAAAAACAAATCTATAAAACGAAAGAAAACAACAAATTTGATGGTTATTAAAACCTTAAGATGTAGCTGTCTCCTCTCTTCCGTTATACCTGGTATACCTAAAATAGTCATTTATCTCCAAATAAAGCTAGAAGATACATAAACTCATTTTAGGCCTAAGAAGTGCCCATCTACCTGCTGCTCCTTGAGGAGTCTCATCTGTCCGTGCAGCTGAAGAGTTAACCGTCTCCTGGTTGCCTTCAGGGTCGGCCATCTTCTCCTGTCGACGAGCTTCAGCTGCTCCTCTCTTGCCCAGGCCAGAGCCTCGCCGACTACGACAGAAAAATGCCATCATAGGCAGTGCTCCCAGTGACCAGGAGCAATGTCCACTCAGCACAAAGCTCCAATGCATGGAACACAAAGCGAGTTTCTTTTTACATAAAAATTGCTGCAGAAAATCACTATGGGTAACAACCAAGACTTTGTATATTTAAAACTCTTCCAAGCTATATCACATTGACAATACAAGCTTTTGTGAGGCTATGAGCTGTTGTCATCCTTTCAGACAGAAGTGATCTTTAAACACTTCAACTAAATGGAAAAATGATTCCTTTAGCAGAAACAATTCATTCAAAATAGATCTCTAATTCTTGGGTAAATAGTGGATCAATACATGGAGTTTCAGACTAATAGATGAAAATAGGGGACGGGTAAGAAGAGAGAAGACAATAGGCAAAATTCCCATCACTTAAGTCCCAGATGACTTACATCATCAGAAAAGTTACTATCCTCATCATGGACAACAGCTTCTCCTTTAAAATAAAGAACTAAATATTCAATATTTATAAACAGATACAGATTAAATCTGGGAACACACCTGCTGCACACTGAGGCATCACTGTAAGATGTGGAAAAAATAATTATTAGTCATTTATCATCAAGCAAACTACATTTCATGGACACCTTTTCTATTTTAATAAGTGAAAGCAGTAAGCAAATCATGCACAGACAAAAAACTTCCAAAATTATTACAACTTAATACTGTTTAAACAGCAGCTCCCCCAAATGACCTTGGAAGTGCAAAAACCTACTACTAAAGAAATGTTTTAGACTAAAGTCAAGCTACAGTGAATAATGCTGCTTGATAAAGAACAAGGAGGAAGCAGGCATAAGTGCCCTGGAAACGAAGGCTCTGAATTATCAGAGTTGTACAGGAGTTTATTCTTCCAATTAGTTTAAAAAAAAAAAAAAAAGTATGTCCCTAAACAGGGATTTACTCAGCCAGTCTTTCCTTTGTGGTGGTGGGGGGGGGGGGGGGGAACACCTCATTCCAAACCCAAATTACCAAGCTACAAATTACTGTGATTCAAATTAAGTCATTTATTTAACATTTAATTTGCATCAATCATGTGACACGCTCTGTGCTGAACATTTGGTTGCTGTCCTCAAGTGTGTTAGTCTACAGAGCGATGAAACTGCAGCTGTGAGAGGCTATGAAAATACTAAATTTAAGAGGAATTTCGGCAAATTCAGAAAAGTCTGAGATGAAGAATGCTCCAGACAGGTGGGTAGACAGCTTGTGTGCAGCATGTAAGTAAATAACTCCTAGTNGAGACAGGTGCTGAACATTTGGTTGCTGTCCTCAAGTGTGTTAGTCTACAGAGCGATGAAACTGCAGCTGTGAGAGGCTATGAAAATACTAAATTTAAGAGGAATTTCGGCAAATTCAGAAAAGTCTGAGATGAAGAATGCTCCAGACAGGTGGGTAGACAGCTTGTGTGCAGCATGTAAGTAAATAACTCCTAGTGCATTGAGACAGTGCTCCTGCGGAGCAGCAAAGATGGCTGCAGAGAAAGACAGGACACTAGGCTACCTGACTTCATGAACAGTTCAAACTTAACTTTCAACCACAGTGAATTCAGTTTATATCTAAGATTATAAACCTTGGGTAAACTGGATTCAAAGTTTGGTCCAAAACAGGGCAAAAGCCCTGAAAAATCAAGAAATCATCTCAGAGATCCTCATAAAAGTACTGCCAACAAAATTCAAAGGCAAACAGGTGTACTAACTCCAGATATTTAAACAATATTTTAAACAACCCTGATAAAACCAGAAAAAAAGTGGAAAAGCAGAGCTTAAAGGGCCTTGAGTCCTTTCCTTATGACTTATTAATAGGCAACAAGTCCTTCTGCTTCCTTGTGTTATTACTGTACCTGCAGTCAAAGGTATAAAGTTGATTACCTGAAAGAAGAACCAAAGAAGCACTAAACCTTTCCACTGACTTGGGATGGGAAAAGCAAACTAAAAATAACCCACGCCATCACTGGTTTTTGGCACATTTAGGAGAGAGAAGAAACTATATACAAAAGGAGCAAATTACCCACAAAGGAGGGAGAAGTCCCATATGGCTGTGATAATTAGCAGCACAACACCAGAACTGACCAAGCCTGAAAATCTGACATGAAACTGGAGTAAGAAGGTTTTTTAACTTCAACCTAAGATTCCCAATCAGTGAATGAAATTATGGGAAATAATATACTATATCGTATGTCAAAGGTAGCCGATTTTCTGAAAATGGGCTCAAAGTGGGAAAAATGAAGATGTGAAAGAACACAAACAAAACCCACATTTCCCCCTGAGGATGGGTGTTGTAAGGCAAAATAAAAATGAAGTACATCTCTCACCGTCACCCATTAAACTCAATAACTCATGCCAACACTTTTAGAAACTAATTAGACAATATTACAGCCATTACAACAGGCATCCCTTTTGATCCACTAATCACACAACTGGGAAATTTAGCTACCTTTAAAAATAACCCAAATCTGCATAAAGATGCTCATTAGAGAGCTCTCTGGCAGACAGGAACTCTGAAAACAACCAAATGTCCAACTGCTGGCAGTAACTGTGCAAATAATGTAAAACAACAGAGGAAAAGGTAGAAGACAAAGGTGTTGCCCCCAAAAAGGCATGATTAAAGCTTAGCAAAAAAGGAAAAAAAAGTTAAGTTAAATATTGGGGAAGAATTCACAGAAATAATAGTTCTATTTAGAATGAATTTCTTTGCTCAATTTTCAAAAAGAAAACTTTCACGCAATTTTTTTAAACACTCGTAAAATGAAGGCCTTTGGGGAAAGCTGGACCCAGGCACTGAACTGATCTCATACTGACAGGCCCAAATCATTACCTGGCGCTAGCGCAGGAGCCCGTGGTCTTCTGGCGTGTGCTCCGCCTCAGACTGGGGAGCTCGGCAGGCGGGGATTCGCTGCGCTTCTTGGTAGATTTTCGTAAACCTACAAACATGAAACACAAAAGGGACATGTTTAAAGGAGTCATCTTAAATTAAAAAAGACAAAATTCTTCTGGCCGCCCTCCACGGGCTCCCTAGCAGCCTCTAGGTCTGCTCGCAGAGTCAGCCTTCAATGCATCAGCCACACCAGGGAGGTTCCTATGGTGCCTGGCATGGCTGTCCAAGGAGACGTCTTCTCTCTCTGGCCTAAACCTTGACTCGAGCTTTCCGACACCATGAGTGATGGTCCCTCGTCCCTCAAATCCTCCTCTTTTAAAAGTTCCCATCACATCTCTACTCCTCCACTGCTTTTCTCTACTAACTAAAGCCAGGAGATTTTTTTTTAATTTTTGTATATATTTTATATTTCAAGACTTTCAGTATTTCATTTAGCACTTTATTGCTACATTATCTTTGCAGTACCCCATGGCACCTAGCTTCTATAACACTCATCAATAAGGCCACAAAAGAACAAAATGTTTTCTTTCACCACCCCATCTACAAGGAATACACATTTGAACTGAAGCCTATTAGAATGTCCAATTTAGACAACACTATACAATTAGGGAGAGAGAGTTAAACAAGCACAACACTTCACATGATAATTTGGATCTAACATCTTTATAGGATAACAGATTCTAAAAAGGTATAGCAACTAAGTAAAGTTTATTGTTATCTTATGAACAACAGGAGAGCCACCAGAGCATTTTCAACTGCCGCCACCTCAAAATATGTTGTTACACTATGCCCGTACATGACATGACAACATCCTGGGTGGTGTGCTCTACCTAAACACAGAACCCCAGCAGTGAAAGATCTCCGAGGTCAACAGACCGTATTTCATTAGAACTTCAGGGTCATCTTGAACAGATGTTAACTTTCTCAGAGACCAACTGTACAATAACAATTCTCTAGATCACCTATTTCTTCTGAAGTTTTAATTTTTTTTTCCATTGAAATCTGAAAGATGGACATGGTCTGCAGACAGATTATGAGAGACTGATTGCTCAGGTGCTCAGTCATGTCTGACTTTTTGCCGCCCCATGGACTGTAGCTTGCCAGGCTCTTCTGTCCATGGGATGAGTATCCCCCCAAGAATACTGGAGTTGGTCGCCATTTCCTCCTCCAGGGGATCTTCCTGACCTAGGGACTGAACTCGACTCTCCTGTGGCTCTTGCCACAGCATCAATCTTTCTAATGAATATTTAGGACTGGTTTCCTTTAGGATTAACTGGCTTAATCTCCCTGCTGTCCAAGGGACTCTCAAGAGTCTTCTCCAACACCACAGTTCAAAAGCATCAATTCTCTGGCACTCAGCTTTCTTTACAGTCCAACTCTCACGTTCATAACATGACTACTGGAAAAACTATAGCTCTGACTAGATGGATCTTTGTAGGCAAAGTAATGTCTCGGCTTTTTAATATGCTGTCTGGGTTTGTCGTAGCTTTTTTGTCAAAAATCAAGCATCTTTTAATTTCATGGCTGCAGTCATAATCTGCAGTGACTTTGGAGCCCAAGAAAATAAAGTCTGTCACTGTTTCCATTGTTTCCCCATCTATCGGCCATTTTCCACTTATTGCCACTTTCACTTATAAAGCACTTTAAAAACCTGTAAATTATTATCACTGCAGATAGTGATTGCAGCCATGAAATTAAAAGATGCTTACTCCTTGGAAGGAAAGTTATGACCAACCTAGACAGCATATTAAAAAGCAGAGACATTGCTTTGCCAACCAAGGTCTGTCTAGTCAAGGCTATGGTTTTTCCAGTAGTCACGTATGGATGTGAGAGTTGGACTATAAAGAAAGCTGAGCACCAAAGAATTGATGCTTTTGAACTGTGGGGTGTTGGAGAAGACTCTTGAAAGTTCCTTGGACTGCAAGGAGATCCAACCAGGCCATCCTAAAGGAGATCAGCCCTAGGTGTTCATTGGAAGGACTGATGTTGAAGCTGAAACTCCAATACTTTGGCCACCTGATGCGAAGAACTGACTCATTTGAAAAGACTCTGATGCTGGAAAAGACTGAGGGCAGGAGAAGGGGACGACAGAGGAAGAGATGGTTGGATGGCATCACCAATTCAATGGACAAGGGTTTGGGTGGACTCTGGGAGTTGGTGATGGATAGGGAGGCCTGGTGTGCTGCGGTTCATGGGGTCACGAAGAGTCGGACACGACTGAGCCACTGAACTGAATATGACTCAATTCATGTAATACCTAAGTGTCTTTATATATACTATGATATATAGTAATGGACACTAGCACAAATTTTCACAACTATTCTGTGACATTCAATATTTAACAACGTTATGGCCTACTGCTTTAGTACTAATTTATGGTGACAGCATACTTTTGGACACTTTCACTACTCATGCCCTATTTTAGACTTCTGTGATTAAACTCTCTTTTAAACTTCATTCAAAGGTAATTTCCATATGATAAAATGTATTCCTTTTAAATGGGGTTCGATGAGTTTGATGAATATATTCACTGGTGTAACCAACACCACAATTGAGATATCAAACATTTCCATCACTTTAAAAAGTTCCTTTATGATCCCTGCAATATATCCCCCACCCCCTGACACACTTCAGATCTCTGGCAATCACTGGTCTTCTTTTTCTGTTGTTATTGCCTACTTTGGAGTTTCTCACAAATGGAATCATAGTGTTTTGGATGACCTCATGCTGTTGCGCATATTGGTCCATTCCTTTTTACAGCAAACTGGTATTCCTTTTCTATGGCTGTGTCACAATGTCTATCCATTCTTGCTGTTAAACTTTAAAAGAACTGTACTAAATTACAGAGAAGTAGGGCAAACAAAAGTCAAAACAAGAGTGAACAGAAAAATATTCATCTGATGTCATAATATCATAATGTAAAATGATTCTCAGGCTAATTGACATGACTCCATGCAGCCTGATAAACTAAGAAAGAACCTCAAATATTTTGCTCTCTAAACTTTGTTACAGAACTATATAAATTCCTCCAAAAGTCTAAAATGTGTTTAGAACAGAGAAAGGTCATAAATTCTCGAGAAAAAGAAGCTAAAACTTCAGGGACAGCTTAAACTTCTTTTGGCTATTCAGCAAACTGACAATGTTAAGCTGTGGAGATCTGCAAAAGCACTTTCAGATACAAAGTTATTATAATAATTGTTTTTCATACACAAAAGTATTAACTGACTTGCTTAAAAGTGCATAATTCAACACCATTCTAAGCTTATTTTTGAAACAGAACTGAGTACTACATCTCAATATACTTGTGACAAGATGTTTAAAGTTTTGCTTTACTGGTTCACTTATAAAATTTGAAAACTCTCAGTATAAAAAGAGTATGTTTGTAGAAAACAAGGTGAAAAGACAACCTTCAGAATGAGAGAAAATAATAGCAAAGACAACTGATAAAGAATTAATTTCCAAAATACACAAGAATCTTATACAACTCAATACCAGAAAAGCAAACAACCCAATCAAAAAGTGGGGAAGGGACTGGAAGCAACACTTCTCCAAAGAAGACATACAGATGGCTAACAAGCACATGAAAAGATGCTCAACATCATTCATCATGAGAGAAATGCAAATCAAAACTACAGTGAGATACCACCTCACACCAGTCAGAATGGCCATCATCATAAAGTCTACAAGCAATAAGTGCTGGAGAGGGTGTGGAGAAAGGGAACAGTCTTGCATTGCTGGTGGGAATGTAAACTGATACAGCCACTATGGAAGACGGTATGGATACTCGTTAAAAAGCTAGGAATAAAACCAACATATGACCTAGCAATCCCACTCCTAGACATATACCCTGAGGAAATCCAAAGTGAAAAAGACACATGTACCCCAATGTTCACTGCAGCACTATTTACAATAGCTAGAACATGGAAGCAGCCTAGATGTCCATCAACAGATGAATGGATAAAGCAGCTGTGGTACATACATACAATGGAATTCTAATCAGCCATAAAAAGGAACACATCTGAATCTGTTCTAATGAGGTGGACGAAAACTAGAACCCATTATACAGAGTCAATTAAGTCAGAAAAAGAAATATAAACATTGTATTCTGACACACATATATGGAATCTGAAGAGATGGCACTGATGAATTTATTTTCAGGGAAGCAATGGAGAAACAGTGACAGAGACAAACCTATGGATGTGGTGGGAGGAGGAGGGAGAAGGGGAGATATATGGAGAGAGTACATAGAAATTTACAAGACCACGTGTAAAACAGCCAACGGGAATTTGCTGTATGACTCGGGAATTCAAACAGGGGCTCTGCAACAGGCTGAAGGGTGGGGAGGGAGTTCCAGGAGGGAGGGGACATGGGTGTACCTATGGCTGATTCTTGATGTATGACAGAAAACCACAAAATTCTATAAAGCAATTATCATTCAATTAAAAAAAAAAAAAGAGCGTGTTTGTAGAACGAAAGTGTTTCCGATCACTCTACTGGTCAAATATGGAGAATTTTAACAAAGGAGGAAACATGGAAAGGTGTAAGCCAACAACCTACTGCTGTGTGTGTACAACACATACAACATACACCTCTCTGTCCCAGGCTCTGTAATGCAGCAAAACTGCACCTTATCATTTATTTTTACAATGCCACTTTAAGAAG
The DNA here is from genome assembly GCA_006410615.1 of Neotragus moschatus. Taxonomy (NCBI): domain Eukaryota; kingdom Metazoa; phylum Chordata; class Mammalia; order Artiodactyla; family Bovidae; genus Neotragus; species Neotragus moschatus. Next base: position 1,055,053 of record SJYA01000300.1, on the reverse strand, counting down.
CAACCAGAATTATCATGGGTCAGATAAATATATTCTTATCCACAAAGCCTTTGTATAATAAAGTTAGGTATAAATCTTGTATAAAAGCTCTTGACCTTTGAACAATTCACGGTCCACTTATACTCAGGTACTGTTCAATAAATTTTAAATAACTATAGGACAGAACAGTTTGCAGATATATGAATCCAAGGAATGTGGAGGAACTGTGGATAAGAGCAGTCAACTATGAGTTACATGCAGACTAACCTCCTTATTGGTCAAGGATCATCTATGTATTGGTAGAAAGAACCCTGCACTTGTTCCTATAATATATTCCTATCATCTTTATTCCTCTGGATAAAGGTGAAGCTAGCAGTTAGTATTTTTTTTAAAAAACTAACTGATTTGTTTTCTAAAAGATATATATGTCTCTTTTTCCTTTTTCAAAGAAGTATTCCTAACCAAAACTGACTTATACAAAGTCCAAAATAGTCTTTTTTCTGAAGTGTGACATTTTGAAAAGTGTGACATTCGATGGTTTTTCCAGTAGTCATGTATGGATGTGAGAGTTGGACTATAAGGAAAGCTGAGTGCCAAAGAATTGATGCTTTTGAACTGTAGTGTTGGAGAAGACTCTTGAGAGTCCCTTGGACTACAAGGAGCTCCAACCAGACCATTCTGAAGGAAATCAGTCCTGAATATTCACTGGAAGGACTGAGACTGAAGGTGAAACTCCAATACTTTGGCCCTCTGATGCAAAGAACTGACTCACTGGAAAAGATCCTGATGCTGGGAAAGATTGAAAGTGGGAAGAGAAGGCGACGACAGAGGATGAGATGGCTGGATGGCATCACCAACACAATGGGCATGAGTTTGATTAACTCCAGGGGTTGTGACGGACAGGGGAAGCCTGGCATGCTGCAGTCCATGGGGTTGCAAAGAGTTGGACATGACTGAGTGACTGAACTGAACTGATGTTCAAGTACATACATTGCTATCAGTGGCTACTTTTCTAGAAGAAATTCATAAAAATTAACCACATAATAAGGGATCATAGATGTTTATTTAAAAATCACTCAGAAACAATAAAATAGAAGTTGTGCAGATGAATGACAGTGTGCTAAAATCCAAATGGAATTTTCTAAGCCAAATTTTTATTTCCTAGTCAATGCATAGCAATTGCAGGCATTGATTTGACACCATGAATTAAAACTTAGAAATGTGCAAAGATATTCATCTAACCACTGTAATAAATAGAAACTGGAAAAGCACTAAATGTTAATTAATAGGGAATGGTTAAATAAACATCAGTACAGTAATAAAAAGTGCAGCAACACAATATTAGCTAATGAGGACGTGAACAAATTGGCATTTTTACACTGCCAGTGAGAATATAGGCGTTCCCTGGTAGCTTAGACGGTAAAGAATCTGTCTGCAATGTGGGAGACCTGGGTTCAACCCCCTGGGTTGGGAAGATCCCCTGAAGGAGGGCATGGCAACCAACTCCAGCATTCTTGCCTGGAGAATCCCCATGGACAGAAGAGCCTGGCGGGCTATCCACTGGGTAGCAAAGAGTCGGACACGACTGAGCGATTAAGCACAGCACACAGTGAGAATATAAACTCATATTTCTGGGAAGAGTTCAAAGTATATATTAATATTTAAATGAAAAATAACCAGTGACCTAACAAGAAAATAATGCAATTACTGAGCCAGAATCACTTTTAAGTTTACAACAACAATGTAAATGGGAATGGGCTAAGAGGTATATCCATATGCTATTAAAATGATATAACTTATAGCTTATTTTTTAAAAGGAATAATGTCAGTTAAAATCAGTTAGGCAGATAAAGCACTCTGGTTTCTTCTTTCCTAAACATGGACAACTACGACATTGTGTCATCATGATAATGAAATTTAATGTATGTCAACTGTCTAGTATGAAGCCAGTCTTGTAATAGGCACTCAAAAAGCAACACCCACCGTCATGTGGAGTGAGCTTCTATTCTTGATAAAAATATATGCATATACATAGGAAAATGTCTGCCTTCTAGGTAAAGACAAAGACTCAACCACACATGCACTTGCTTCTGTCCTCTAGTGAAACTCTACTAAAATAGCTTTAAAAGGATCTGAGGCATAAATTCACAAGGGTGGGAAGAATGGCAGAGACAACTATCACAACACAAGACAATTTCAGAATATGAAAAAGCAGTAATTCCAGTGCTAAATACATGGGAAAAGACAAGAAGACTGAAGGTAGAAAACGGAGATAAACTACCAATTAGACTGACACTCAGAATCACACAAAGATTCAGGAGCTGATGGTACCAAATACCTCTGGGAAAACTGCAGAGTTTAAACCGAGGACTGGTTCACAGGCTGTTTATGAGCAGTCAGAGTCTAGATCCCCTCCCCACTTGTACACCTGTGTAAATGTCACTCTCCTGAGGCAGGTATGCCTAAGACTTTTATTCTTCAGAAAGTGCAAAACACAGAAAGTCTAGGTTAAAGTACACAGTTGTGAACAGGTGCACCAAACCAAAAATGAGAGAGAGGGGGAGGTGATCAAGAATGTATAGACCAACTGGAGGACATATGGCCTCTTTCCTAGGCATCTTCTCTCACTAAGCCCTAGAATTCTAGCAGTTAGGTTTTCACTTCCAAGCGGAAGTCTGAAAGAATCTTCCCTGTGGAATTTTACCAAAGAAAAAAGATCTGAAAATGATGATCGCCCAATTAGTTCATTAGATAGTGAATCTCAGTCAAATCTCATCTATGTGCTCAGAGCTTACAGGTTACATACTTGGTTTCCCTACTCTTGTTAGTGAGGAGACAGCCAGCAATTACCAGAATTTTAATAAAGTTCCTAGTATGAAGTCAAAAGCAAAGCAAACCTACCTCACAAAAAAGTACATAAGAGGTTTCTGCAAGAAAAGAAAACTTAATCTGAATAGGAGACAGAGACACAGACAGAAAGAGGTATATCTATTTAAAAAAAAAAAAATGATGTTCACAGCAGGACTGTTTTTAACAGCCAAGCCACAGAAGCAACCGAAATGCCTATCAATAAATGACAAGAGTAGGGAAATGTGATGTATACACACACACACACACACACACACACACACACACACACACTACTGTTACTCAGCTCATCTGAAGGAATATAGATGAACCTAGAGAATATGATGCTTAGTGACATACGTCAGGCAGAGAAAGACAAATATAATATGCTATCACATATACGCAGGATGTAAAAAAAAATAACAAAAATGAATGTATATACAAAAAAGAAACAGACTCACAGAAATAGAAAACAAACTGTGGTCACCAAAGGTGCCTGTGAGCTCAGTCGCTCAGCTGTGTCTGACTCTGTGACACAGCCTGCCAGGCTCCTCTGTCCATGGCACTGTCCAGACAAGAATCCTGGAGTGGCTTGCCATTTCCTTCTCCAGGGCATCTTCCCGAACCAGGGATTGAGCTCGCATCTCCTGCACTGGCAGCTGAATTCTTCACCGATGCACCACCTGGGAAGCCTAAAGGGGGGACAGGGTGTGTGTGGGCAGCAAATTACAGACGAGCGGTATGGGACTAGCAGCTATAAACTACTAAATATAAAACAGATAAGCAACAAAGATTTACTATATAGTGCAGGAACTAATATCCAATACCTTGTAATAACCAATAATGCAATAAAGTTAAAAGGGCAGCCATCCAGAGGTCTCATTACTTCGGGAAAATGAAACAAAATCATGTAGACAGCTTGAGAACAGATGTAGACAATCAGTAATCAGTCTGGAGTTGACTGACGGGATCAAGAAAGGGTAAAGAACAAAATAATTATTAAATTCAGTAAAAACAAACCTGAGTAATAAAGAAAAGTTCACTGAGCAACAATCGTGAGTGGGGAAATGGAAAGCATGTACCACATGCATTTGGTGGGTGAAGTGGCAGGGTAAATTTCCCATAAAAGGCACACACTAGTGCTCAAAGTGAAAAAATTCCAACAAATAAAGACCAGTGAGCACATAATGAACACAAATAAACACAAAATGATCAGCTGCGTGAAAGGGCAATGTGACAGAAAGAATACTACTTTTAATAATAAATTTTATATCACTTGACTTTAAATTGAAAATAAGTACTGATTAATATGAAGGAAAAAAATGTTAGCAAGATACACACAGGAAGAGAGAGTCCCTAGGGATGGGATTAAGTGATTTTTTTTCTTCTTTGTTATGTTTTGGTATTTTTCTGGATTTTTCATTTTTACTAACAAACATTTTATAATCGAGTATCAAAGTATTACAGAATACAGAGGTACGAATACGAAAGAGCATTTTTCATTTGATTTACATGTAAGTTTCAGTTCAGTCGCTCAGTCGTGTCCGACTCTTTGTGACCCCATGAATCGCAGCACGCCAGGCCTCCTCATTCTGACTTGGCAGATAAAAATACATACCAGGGTTGTTTAAAATTCAGAGTATAAAAGAATGCAAGCCTAAAAGAGGCCAATAATGTTTACTTCCATTTAAAAGTCCTTTTTTAAATATCTAGCAACTAATTTTTTTAATTTATTTTTTAAAGCCTCAAAAATGTTAAGAAAGCACTGTTGGTAATATGTGGTTACATTTTAGAACTATTAGAACTACTAAATTACTTCAACACTTGCCTCATAATACATAAACTCTTAATACTCAACTATTTTTCCTTTAAGCTTCTCACCCATGACCTCACCAAGCTAAAAGATAATTCATTTTTCTTCAAACTCAGCAGGTATGGCCCTAAGATCCAACTAGATAAAACCAAGAGTTTATTTTTATCAATAAATTCTTCTGTCCTGCTCAACTCATTCTTCTTTCTTCTCTCCATGCTAGGGACGCAAAGTACCCTGTTTCAGACTGATGGAAAGAGTCCTAATCTTAGCAGAATTACTTTCCCAGAATTTGACATCTGCCTGGTTCTTGTCTAGTTCTAATAATGGCTACAGGCTGCATGCAAGTCACAGAAGAGTATGAAACTCAAGCTGAAAATAAGCTAGTAACTATGGCTATGTTATTAATAATGTGCACATGATGGCCACTTTAATGAAGAGGAAACTAGAGCTACAAACAGATATTACACTCAAAATATAACTTTAAATTTTCTATAAATATGTTCCATAATAATCCCAGATTTGATCACAAACTGTTCTTTATAGAAAAGTCTATGCCATCCATCACCTTCTACTATTAAGACAGTATATATTTTGAAATAGTCAAATTACTGAAAAATTAGCCTAAAGAAAAGGTAGGCAGATTAACCAGCATATTATAAGAATATTTTTTAAAAATATTTGTATCATTACACTGCCCCACTGGTTTTACATTTACGCTACAAAATATGTAAGACTGCTAAGGTTAAACAAGTCACAGCAAGAAAAGTTTCCTCATGCAGATTAAAAATTGTCATACACCACCATCCCTCCTCGGGGTATTCTCAAGACTTCTATCAGTTAACACAAGGTGACCTCTGTTCCAGGGCCATTCTGATCAGCTGTAGCTGACAAGCCACAAGCTTCCAGAAGCCCATCACAAAGTAGCTGCTTCTCTAGTTTTCCTGCCTGCCCTAATTCCTCCCCAAAAACTTGTTCAACAGTTGCCAAAGCAGCACAGCAGAAAAGCTCTTCCTGCGTAAAGTGATCTGACTAAACACATCATTTCCAAAGTAAGTTCCATGGCCCACTGTTGTCTCCCAAAGTAACAGGTGGTCAGATATTTATAAAATAATGGGTTAAGGAGACATTACCTTAAGAATTCTTGCAGCTTTCAAGATGTGAAAGCATATCCTGAATCTCCCTGAGTAATATTTGGCCATGGCAAAAGCATCATGTAAGTACTGCTATTCCTACAATTTGGAAACAATTTGCTTTACCAAGAAGCTTTACTGAAGCCAACCCAATCTTAGAATAAGCCTATACCTGAGGAAACATATCACCTTCAAATTAACAGGTTCACTGATTCTTAAAAGTTGAAGAAAATCAATAACGTACCAAATCTGGAATGCTTTCTAACTCACAAAATATCCACTCCATTTTTAAGGTAACTTACGAGAAGACTCTTGGGAGCCCCTTGGACTGCAAGGAGATCCAACCAGTCCATTCTGAAGAAGATCAGCCCTGGGATTTCTTTGGAAGGAATGATGCTAAAGCTGAAACTCCAGTACTCTGGCCACCTCATGCGAAGGGTTGACCCATTGGAAAAGACTCTGATGCTGGGAGGGATTGGGGGCAGGAAGAGAAGGGGACGACAGAGGAGGAGATGGCTGGATGGCATCACTGACTAGATGGATGTGAGTCTGAGTGAACTCCAGGAGTTGGGACAGGGAGGCCTGGTGTGCTGCGATTCACGGTGTCGCAGAGAGTCAGACACGACTGAGCGACTGAACCGAACTGAACTGACAGAAATTTTTCACCAGAGTTGCTCATCCACTAAATGACTGTAACCACTGGAGCTAATTCTGCCTCCAGATTAATATTAAATTAAAAAAAAGAAATCAAACTAATTCCCGATGCACACAAATGCCCTTCAAATCTATCACAACAATTCAAAATTCACTACTGCATATTTATACAGCACTTTAATTTCACAAAGCTGTTTCCACCTACATTCTTTCATTTATGCTTCATCAGAAAGAATATTATCATTCTGTGAAGACAGGGATTAGTTACCTATCATAATTGTAGTTCAATGATTTGCCAATGCCACAAAACTATTTTTTGGTCTTCCAAATCTAAAGGTAGTCACATCTTCAATTAATCAATAGCTAGGATGTGTATCAATCCTACAATTCTCAGAACAATGTTCTTGAATGCTTTAAGTCCCTCAGTGTCAGTTATACACCCTGATTTAGTGACGCCTTCTTACATACTCTAAGCGCTGTGCTATATTCATTCGTCAAATAACCACTGTGCCTATTTTATAATGAAAAGGTTATCAGCTTTCTCAGACACCAGATGATAAAATGGCAGAATTAGGATTCAAATCTAGGATTTTTAGCTCCATATTAAGAGCTCTCTCTCCTCAAAATACCATTACTTGAAATCTAGGGATTCCTCTAAGATACCTCATCTTGCCTCTATATTCTTAAATAAAATTATCAAATACTGCCAATCCTCTTGCAGTACTCTCCTGAAGCGACCCATTTAATCATGTTAAAACTCCCCCTGCCCCGATGACTCCAGGAAGCCTGTCTATATTGAGCTCATCCAATCTATCAGTTCTCCGCACCCTAATCTCACCCTAAACTACCTTGTGGAATCACATGACCTGGGTTTGACTCTTGGCTCTATCACTTCGTAGTTCTGTGACCCTGGACAGGTAACTTGATTGAACTGACTGAATCGCCTTGTCTGTAAGATGGGACTACTACCACCTGTCACACAGCACAGGTAAATGAGATGATCCATGTTGCTTACATACTAATACGCGTAAACTGGTGTCTGAGAAAGCTGGTAACCTTTTCATTGTAAAATAGGCACAATAGTTATTTGATGAATGAATATATATGTGAAGAGACATAGCACAGCGCTAATAGTACATAAGTACTATAAAGTTGTCAGGCACTAGGAAACACTTTAAATATTTGCTATTATTTCATCTTGAAACATTTTTCACTTAATACTTGTAAAGAAGCAAACACACAGTTAATGCTATAATATGAATTTCTGGGTCAACCAGTATTATTCATCCCTAAAGATGAGTCAATACTAGTAAAGAAGGACCAAATAAAAGTTCATCTCCTCTGGGAGATGCTATTTGGATTATTAACATCTCTTAATGATCCAAATAGGCTGCAAGAGCAAAACACAAAGAACAATGGGTGAAAAATAAGTGATAAAGCAAAGGAAACAAAGGTTTTATAGGCATATATACCCCTATCTTCAAATCCTAACTCTTGTCACTTAGGAGATATGTTACTCTGGCAAGTTATTTCACCTCCCTGGAATAAATTTCCTTACTAACTATTAACAAGCACCAATTTTTCTGAAAATTAAATGAGACTGCATTTATAAAATACTTGGCACTTTTAAATGCGAAACAAATGCTGGTTCCCGTCTCTTGTTTCAACAGCTTAGGCTATAATTAGAGCTTAGAAGTAGGATAGTGACAATAGAAATGGGAAAGTGATATTAGTGACCACAGAACACACATAGATTTTGTGCATATAAGAAAAACAACTATGAAGCGAGTTTTAAACTACTACAGAGTAGTTTTAAAACTACTCTGTCAGATGTGATCATGTGCAGTGAGTACAGCAGCATATCTGGGCTTGGTTTCATTATGGCACAGTGGCAGCATCACCACCTCGGGGCTTTCTGTTTGAGAGCAACCGCACAACCAAGGGAATCTGGCTGGTCAGTCACTGATAGAAGAGGCTTCCCTTGTGGTCCAGAGACTGAGAATCTGCCTGCCAATGCCGAAAACATGGGCTGGATCCTTGGTCCAGGAGGATCCCACATGCCGCTGAGAGCAACTAAGCCCCTGCACCAAACTACTGAGCCCACATGCCCTAGAGCCTGTGCCCTGCAACAAAAGAAGCCACTGCAGTGACAAGACCACACACAGCAACTGAAGAGCAGCCCCCTAACCTGTTGCAACTAGAATAAACCCGTGCACAGCAATGAGGATCCATTGCCGATAAAAATAAATAAAAAATAATAATTAAAAAAAAAGCAGACACAAGAAGAGGTATAAAGATGGAGATAAATACCTTCAATTCTCAAGAAAGCCTTGTCAGGACCAGTAGACAAACTGCTGTCCCTCTTTTTGAACCTTTTAATTCCTTCTGACTTTTAAGATAGAGATCCTAATCTTGACCCAATATTTAAATTCAAATTGAAATAGTTCAGTGGTAAAGAATCTGCTTGCAAATGCAGGAGACGAGGGTTCAATCCCTAGTTCAGGAAGATTCCCTGGAGGAGGAAACCCAGTGCAGTATTCTTGCTTGGAGAATCCCAAAGACAGAGGAGCCTGGCTGGTTACAGTCCCTGGGGTTGCAGAGTGGAACACAATTTGAGCAACTAAGCATGTATGCACACACTGCATATTTAAAATATCAAATAGAACAGTTTCTATTGGAGAAGGAAATGGCAACCCACTCCAGTATTCTTGCCTGGAGAATCCCAGGGATGGGAAAGCCTGGTGGGCTGCCGTCTCTGGGGTCGCACAGAGTCGGACACAACTGAAGCGACTTAGCAGCAGCAGCAGCAGAACAGTTTCTATGACCTAAGAGTTAAAGAGGTTACCTTCAAATAACCCTATGATACAGATTAAACATAAAATTTTATAATAGTGTCTACTAGCATTCTGGCCAAAGTTTCATTAATACTGAATCAACTGAATTAATAGTTTATTGACTGCAGGATTCAACTATACAGAGCTAACAGCGTGGATTTAACACTAGGTTAGGCTGATTCAATATGACTGATACTTTGAGAACAACAGTAGTAGACATGGTATAAAATCTTCCAATAGCCAAAAAATGGTCTACGCATATCAAAACATGGACCTGAAATTTTCCAGGAGGGCTCAAAAGGAAAAAAGATGGTCAAAAACAAGCTTCCAGGTTCAACATTACAAAAACTAAATGTTTTAAAAATCACAGATAAGTGCTGTATTATTCTCTGTATTTGTGCCTTTTAAATTTCTCAAAATAGAAAAAAAAAAGGCACTTCAGCATTATAGTGATCGTAATTGAAGAGGGTCCCTATCATTTCTACTCAGTTCTAATGAAATGAACATCTGGCTTCCTGAAGTTGATCTTTTCTTTAAAAAAAAAAAAAAGAGGAAGAAAAGTGCCTCAAGATACTTTTATCTAGTTTCTTTGCTTGGATGTATTATTGTCAAACATTATTAGGTTTTTCTACTCCACTATATGCTTCAAGAAGGCGAAATTCTCCCCCATTTACCTAGGAGCCATAGCCCAGTGCCTTGTAACATTGAAGTATTCATTTTTAAACTAAGCTCCTTAAAGGCCATAAAATATTACCTATGAATGAGGTTTAAAACTAAGGCACATTTATATTCTAATAATGTAGCTCAGAGTTCCCACACATCAAGAATGTACAGTATCACTCATGTATACCTGAGATGGAAAAAATAAAATTAAATAATAAATAAAGATATTGAGTCCAAATTTGGACGCAAAACTAAAAAAAAAAAAAAAAAAAAAAATGTACAATATCAAAAAGGAATGTCTGATCTCCAATTGTGGTCATAACCACCTCATAACAAGCAGTTATGTTTCTGGTTAAAGGTGAAAAACCAACTTGCTGTCCTACTCTGACATTAGAAAATGAGCAGCAAACACTGCAAAGATAAAGATACAGACACTAAAATATGACAATTTACCAGTAAGATGGTAGCATTCTTTATCCATCTCCATAAAACCAAATGTGATACATCAATTATTAGACCCTGTTAGGTACAGATACAGGTACAGTAATAAATCTAAAACTGTCCTGGATGCGCCCAACTTGAAAACTTGACAAACCAAAGGAAATTTTCTTTAATTAAAAAACATTTCCAGTAAACTTACTTGCTAATTTGGCCTGTAATCCGGAAGGTCCAGGTTTGGAAGTCTCTGACTTAGAAGACCCTGGAAGAGACAGTTTTGTTTTAGGAAGGCTAACTTTAGGGCTGAAGCGAGCAGCCCAATCAAATTTTGAAGAGCCACCAGTTTTACTCTGTTCCTTTTCCCTGCTGCTTCTTCTGGGGCTGGGACTGGATGCTGAGCGGGAACGCCTGGCCTTGTTCTGGTCTTTTCCTTGTTTCACCCTGGCACCTGGTGGAATGGCAGAGGAGGCCGAAGCGACGGCAGAGGACGAGGAGGAGGTCGAGGCAGCGGACGATGAGTCGGTGATGGTGCTACACCCAGCTTTGGCTGAGGCGGCCGATTTTGAAGCCAGCTTGGTAGGTTTTGCAGATCTCTCTTCGGCACCAGTGGCTTCGGACGCAGAAGCACTCTTTATACAAGAACTCTCTGTCCTCTTTCTTTTCTGACTCCGTGAACCAGCAGCGGCCCCACTCTTTCTGGTATGAGCCTTGCTCGTGGATGGAGATGGTGCAGATTTCAGTTGTGGCTCCTGGTCTAAGTGTCTCTTCTTTGACTTACTATGTGGCTTACTCGTTTCCGAGGGAGATTCAGTATGCTGAAGTGCTTTGGGTTTTTTGGCAGAGCTAGGAGAATTGGTCCTGTTGTAGTCTGGACTAGCACTGCGTTTCACTCCTCGAGAATTGTCTTTCTTAGGCACCTGCCCCGTTTTCTGCTTTTCTGAAGTACTGGCTCTGTCTGGATCCTCTGGTTGTGGGACTATGACAACAGATGACGAACTGCAGCTTCTAAGAGGTCAGATAAGAAAAGAGTTAGTATCAGCCCGTCATCATAAGACCTGTCCTAATACACTTACATTACTTTCTCAAGTCCATGGAAATAAGATTTTTTTAAGTGCTAACATATTCCTGGTAAGTCCAGTAACTAAACAAACACAGGCTTGCAAATGGTTCAACATTGCAAAAAAAATAAAGGGGAGGGGCAGACAGGGAGATACTTTAGAGGGTAAAATATTAAAAGGTCAGGTTCATTCTTTAGTCCAAAGATGACTAACACCAATAATCCTAATCACAACACAAAAATTAGGATTACCAAAAAAAAAAGCATGCTTTTTTAGTAGTTCAGAACCAGTTTAAACTAAAATCTTGATACTCTGTTTATAAGCGCAACTTCTTTCAGCTGAAAGTAAATAAGCATTAACATACACATTTATAAAATGAAGGTTAAAAAGTTTTTTACTGTGGTATCAAATATTTACAGTTATATTCTTTTCTAAAGACGCCTATCAGTTAGATCTTAAATGACTGACAAAAAAAAAAGAAAACAAGAAAAATGGATTTTAAAATGGCACTGCAGATGCCGGTAATGGTTTGTCAAGCAAAAGGAGAAACTCAGGCAAAGGGAGAAACCTACAGGTCTCTGATCAAGAAGAATAAAAGCACTGCCCAGGGGATGTTGCATTGACGTCACTGCAGAGGTTATACACCATTCCTCCTAAAAGTTACACCCACAGAACGACGAAAACACATGTCACAACATTTTGGCATAACCTGGTATGTTTTAATATTAGGCAATGATTCAAATGCAAATAACTCTGCCTTGAAAAATGGATAAGCAATGTGAAGTTTTACCTTTTAGAAAGGTGTCCCCTTGACAGTTCAGAAGTAGTATTAGACTGTACTTTGGGTGCCTTAGAATTAGATTTTCTACTCTCAGGAGGGCTATATCCCTTATGTTTTGCCTGCCCTAAATGTGACCTGTCAGCAGAAAACCAAAACAGAAATCTATCAGGAAAAGGAGATGCAAATACAACACTGAAAGTGAAATATTTTTTCATCCAAAAAAAAGCCTCCCAATTCACTACTGATCCTATCCTTTTCCCAAATATTTCTATAATCAATTATTCCATCAAATAATCTGGCCAAAGAAATTACCTTTTAGAACCAATCCCCTCAATACCCAAGAGTTCAGATTTTTTATAACCAGTTGTTTAATATCATATAGCAATATTACAGTTGCTTAAGCAATAATGAATTTTCAGCAATTAAGATATTAAAATATGTCCAATTTTTGCAAAACACAAATCTAGGCTTTAGATCTAAACACTCCTTTAATAGACAGTGTAACTATAATAGCTTAAAGGGTTTACAGAAAACGCAATGTGTGATCCCTACAATGATACTGATCACCAATTTGTACATTGTAGCTCAGCTTCCCACAATAAATGCAGAAGCAGATAGAGTCAATTCTCAAACTGATTTTACACAGAAAATCATTAAAAGCACTAAAAACAGTTAACAAGCTTACATGAAATCAATGGTGATATTTACTAATTCATTAAATTAGTTAGAATTTAAATTCATTAAAGCACTAACTAGTAGAAAGTACACCAAAACCAAGTCCTAGGTAAAGAGATACAGAATTTGCCACAAAATATTCCAAACACATTCATAACAATTCATTGATAAACAGTTGGGTTATATTTATAGTAATTCAAATCCTGATGCTACACTGTTTTAAGAGCAAGTTTGAGGGATATGAAGAAACTTTTCAGTTGTTAAGATTTTTTAACCTCTGACAAAAGTCACATGAGATTTACAAGCAAAAGAAGCATGCATGAATATATACCCTTGAAAAGCTGGTGTTTCAGAGGAGAAATATTAAGGTTAATAGATTCAACTTATGTAATTCATGGCCAATATCCATCCTTCATGTAAACAACATAAAAGAGCATATTCTAATGAGAGCAACAAAGTTTCATTAATACTAAAGCTGTTTGTTTTAAAAAATTTTTTTCAAGTCTTTCATTTTGAACATGATCTCAAAGGAATTAGAAATAAGTCACCAAACACCTCATATGACAACTCCATCTAAATGTACCAGGATGCCATACAGTTCTCAATGTATCATATATGTTCCATCATCTCTTCAAAGAGTTGATCTAAGGTTTCTAATCTCAGTGTCTTTGTTTTCTTTCATTTTTGAAGAAGAACTCAATACTGGATTCTTGAAAGAAGATATGACATTAACTTCTCAGTGAATATTTCTCAGGTTCATACTATTATTTTCATTTTTAAGGTTCTAATCCATAACACAATAGTATTCGCTAAACATTTAACTGGATCAACTACTAAAAAACTACAGTAACCTATAAGCTTTATGTATCTTAGTCTTTGATGATTTTTCCTTCCAGGGTATATGTTCTATTTTCTGAGTGTATCCAAGCTGAACCTTGTAGAATTTTATATATTATAATTTAGTCTTTATTTTTCCTAGATATTCTTACAGTGCAGATTGATATTTTGCTTTATCCCATGAGTTTATCAAGAGATTTAGTTTCCAAAAGCTGCTTTTGTTTTTGTTTCATTTCTAGTTTCAGATATGAGACTTCTAATAGTTTAGCCACCTGATGTGAAGAATCAACTCACTGGAAAAGACCCTGAGGCTGGCAAAGACTGAGGGAAGGAGGAGAAAGGGACAACAGAGGATGAGATGACTGGATGGCATCACCAACTCAATGGACACTAGTTTGAGCAAATTCCAGGGAATAGTGAAAGACAGGGAAGCCTGGCTTGTTCAGTTTATGGGGTCCCAAACAGTTACAACTTAGAAACTGAACAACAACTCTTTTTTAAAGGAGTAAGATTGAGCAAATTCTCAAATCACTTCATAGTTACTTTTTAAAAAGGAAAGTAAAATATTGTTTTCAGGTATACAATTTACTATCCATGGAATAATATTTATAAATTATGTCATTCAGGTTCTCTACATTCTTACTTTTTTTGAAGTTTGCTGTAATCTTTTAAATGAATCACAATTTCTAATTCATTTCATAGTAAAATTTAAATATTCCTTGAAAATTTTAAGATCATATTAAAAGAAAATCTTATCAGTTCAAAGCTAGACAACTTTGTGATAACGTTCAAGTAGTTAAGTATTTAAATGTCAATCCCAGAAAGAAAAAAAAAAAAGACATAATATATTTCTAAGTATCAATCTCTTTTTCAACAGAAACTGACCAACATTAACCTATGCTGATCACACAGTAGAGGTAGCAGTCTTCTTTTCCTCCACCCAAATAAATCGTTCTCTGGTTTTAAAATATATTGAAGCTTATAGTCACCCAAACCCACTCCTGCAGTTTCCACGTCCTTATTAATCACCTTCAAAGAACTAAAGAACATAGCAGGCAGTCTCAATGTGTATGAAAGAAGAAAGGGAGAGAACGGAGGGGAGGAGGAAAAGAAAGAAAATGATGTTCAATCATTCACGAAAGTGAGGTTCACAAAACTGGCTTCAACCCCATACTGATCTGATTGGATTAATAACTTTCCTGAAATTATTTCAGGTATGATATTCTCACTGAGGCCTGGTGACAAAAATATTTTTAAATATTACAAAATAGTGATCTTTATGTCCTTCTGACCATTCTATGGTGGTGGTGGTTCAGCTGCTTGGTTGTGTCCCGATTCTTGAGACCCCATGAACTGTAGCCTGCCAGATTCCTCTGTCCATGAGATTTCCCAGGCAAGAATACTGGAGTGGGCTGCCATTTCCTATCCTCCAGACTCAGGGATCAAACCCTCATCTCCTGCATTGCAGGCAGATTCTTTACTGCTGAGCCACCAGGGAAGACCCTCTGACTATTGTTCAGCACGGTCTAATACATTTTCTGTAAAAGGTAGTAAATACTTCCAGTTTTGTGGTGGTACTAAGTGTCACAGAACCAGGTTATCAGTTCAGTTCAGTCGCTCAGTCGTGTCCGACTCTTTGCGACCCTATGAATAGCAGCACACCAGGCCTCCTTGTCCATCACCAACTCCAGGAGTTCACTCAGACTCACATCCATCGAGTCAGTGATGCCATCCAGCCATCTCATCCTCTGTCGTCCCCTTCTCCTGCTGCCCCCAATCCTTCCCAGCATCAGAGTCTTTTCCAATGAGTCAACTCTTCGCATGAGGTGGCCAAAGTACTGGAGTTTCAGCTTTAGCATCATTCCTTCCAAAGAAATATCAGGGCACAGCTATGTTCTAACCAAATTTTTATTTACAAAAGCAGGCAGTAGGCTGGATCTGGCCCGTGGCTTACCACAAGAGTAGGCAACCAGATGGTTACCATAAGTAACAATGTGTGCCCTCCCAAAGTGGGACTCTATATTTTATTATGTCCATTTATAAATTGTTAATGCTCAGACACTATAAAGAAATCTCCACAAAATAATAATGCCCAGTTAGAACAGCCAATGAGAATATAACAGCATTCGGTGCTAAAGGAGTCTGATGCCTGTTAGCTCATTTTACCAACTCCCTCATTTATCAAACTTTATGTTTAATATTAACTTTTATTGAAAAGCATGATCTCTTTAAGATCTGTAAAATTTATACCTACTATAAATCAAATTTGAAGGACAGTAAAATTCAGGACAAACTGTTGTAGCACTAGAATGAGCCCATTTAGTGAATTAGAATCCAAGATAGTTTGGTGGATGGGTGTGGGGACTGAAGCTTCTCAACCTATGGATGTTACTGGGGGGGGGGGGGGGGACNGCATGATCTCTTTAAGATCTGTAAAATTTATACCTACTATAAATCAAATTTGAAGGACAGTAAAATTCAGGACAAACTGTTGTAGCACTAGAATGAGCCCATTTAGTGAATTAGAATCCAAGATAGTTTGGTGGATGGGTGTGGGGACTGAAGCTTCTCAACCTATGGATGTTACTGGGGGGGGGGGGCGGAACCTTCATGCTCTGCAATATCACACACTAAAACTAACTAATAGTGAAAATATGATTAGAAACACAGCATTCAAATCTATGTTATTATTTTGCAGTTAGAGTCCTAACAAAAACATCATCACTTTAAAGATTAAACCTCCACTAACATTTGCACCAATAATCACAGATGGTCCACACTCATTAGAGTCTTATTTTTGTACTTTCTCTTTTAAGGTATTTTCTTTTAGGACCAGCTTTGACAAAATTAAAAATACAATTCTGGGGAAGACTTCCTTTTTCTCATTTTCCTTCTTTATAAATATAGGAGAGTAAATAAATGGTTTTGAGCTTCCTGAGAGTGTTAAACAGTGCAAAGCGTGGTGGTTCTGGAAACCACTGAACTAGCTATTTCTTGCACTAAATGATTTCTTTAAGTCATTTCTGCACGATTTCCATGTATTTTATAAGAGCAACATATATTTCCAAATCTTACTCTTTTAATTGAAATGTCTGTCCCAACTGCAGTGCATATATTAACACTACAGAAAAAACTGCCTCTGAACCAACACGATTTCCACAGCATACTGACATCATTTCCAAGTGGATGTGGGCCAGTTCAGGTTAAAGAAATCTATGCTGCAAAAGAGCATGCTATTATCAACTCTTGGTTGTGTGCTTTCAAGATTAACTTGAAACGAAGTTTCAAATGCCTTGTGGTGACTTTCAGGGCAAACTCTAGTGACTGTCTCTTCTAGAAACTTTACTTTTACTATGCTTTAGTAAAATCTTTGGTATCCTGAAAGATTAGAAACGAACTCTGGTTCAGAAGACATCTAAAAGAGGCCAAAACCCGGTAGTAAAGAGTACATTCCTAATCTACTCAGAGGTGAAATGAGGAAAGCGGCTCATTACAGGCAGCTAGTTAATTCCTTGTATTACAGGTCTCAGATTCTGTTTGATATTATCTGTGCCAGCATACATGTTACCAAACAGAAATAATTTGGTACATAATTACACCTCCAAATGTATGTATGTCCATACACAGACATTTTTATGCCTTTACGTTTTACATGCACAATTATAACATTTAGTTATATCTTCTATAAATTAAATGCCTGCTTATAATGCTATAAAACGCATGTTATAAATAAGCCTCTGATTTTCAATAATCAAGATGCAAGTTCATTCAAAACACTTTAAACAAAAAAGTCACTAATGTCTCCTGTAAAATGTACTAGTTTCTATTTCAGTCACAAAACAGAAGTAGTCTAACCAATGTTCCTATGTTGAGTTATGGCAAAATGCTGGCTCCAAAAATTCTCTAATATAGAACTCCTTATTTATCTTACAAAACAGTGTCTTTAAAACAGAAAAGAAAAAAAAAAAAAAAGTGGTTCCTCCTCTAGAGAGTATTTTCAAAACATTTTGGGGAACAGTGGTGCTATTGGCATTTTTAGCAGTTAAGCACCAGAGGTAGAAGATATCATGACCTAAGGGAAAAATGGGCTTATAATTAATTTCTCACCTTAGATTTGTTTGCATGGTCCTCTACATACTTAGTAATTCTCTAATGGCTTAGACGGTAAAGCATCTGCCTACAATGCGGGAGACCAGGGTTCAATCCCTGGGTTAGGAAGATCCCCTGGAGAAGAAAGTGGCAACCCACTCCAGTATTCTTGCCTGGAAAATCCCATGGATGGAGAAGCCTGGTAGGCTACAGTCCATGGGGTCACAAAGAGTCTGACACGACTGAGCAACTTTACTTACTACATACTTAAAGCTTTCCAGGAATGAATGGGAATCAACAAGATTGTATTTTCTTTTTTTGCAGCTTTATCAAGAGCCATGCATCAGTTTGGAAAAGTTTATAATAAAAATGCTGCTTACAGCATTTAAGTCTGTTGTTGCAGTTGTCACATTCAACAAATAAAAACACAGATGCAAGCATCTGAATACAGTGTCATCTTGCATCAAGTACCCAAGCATTTACTGTTTTCCTTCTACTTGTTTATTTTTACCTTTGTAAAATGCTCATACATTATATCATTATTTCTAAACTGTGCAGGCAAGCATTTTATATACTTCCTAATTCAAGATACTAGAAGGGCATCAAAGTAAAGATACTTACATTATACAATACACACTATACAGTAGGATTGACTGGTTTGATCTCCTTGCAGTCCAAGGGATTCTCAAGAGCTTCTCCAACACAACCAAATCAGTCAATCCTAAAGTAAATCAACCTTGATATTCACTGGAAGGGCTGATGCTGATGCTCCAGTACTCTGGCCACCTTATGTGAAGAGCCCGACTCATTAGAAAAGACCCTGATGCTGGGAAAGATTGCAGGAGGAGAAGGGGACAACAGAGGATGCGATAGCATCACCTGCTCGATGGACATGAATCAGGTAAATTCCAGGAGTTGGTGATGGACAGGGCGGCCTGAAGTGTTGCAGTTTATGGGGCTGCAAAGTGTCGGACACAACTGCATGTGCTAAGTTGCTTCAGTCATGTCTGACTCTTTGCGACTTCATGGACTGTAGTCCACCGAGCTCCTCTGTCCCCGGGATTTTCCAGGCAAGAACACTGGAGAGGGTTTGCCACACCTTGCTTCAGTCTTTCACATATGATGTTATACTTGCTGTTCAATTACTGAAGAAACATTTGTATATATTTTTTCAGTTGCACTGATAACTCTTCTAGGAAAAGCGTTCTTCTCTTCTAGGAAAGCATTCTGAGACTGAGAAAGCATTTGCCAGAAGTGGTGAGGGACAAGATTCCTTCAATACTGAGGGACAGGAGAATCAGAGTAAACCGTCAGTGAAGATATGAAATAATCCACAGCAGCTGATGGCTTATAGGCTTCCAATATGCTTAAGAAGTGACAGCTGGGAAAAATTTCACACCTGATGGTTAAAGGCAAATAATCTATAATGCAAGGAAAATTGCACAATGTATAAAATATTTCTCTACTGGTCCAAGAAATAACAGGATACTATTAAGAATCCAATGTACATAACCTCTACCTAGAAAAAAGTAGCCTCTGTTCCTCTTGAGGCCATGACAACCACGCTGAACGCAACACTGTCAGTTTTGCCTCCCAGCCCAAGGCCTGAGGGGGTACACCACCCTTCTCAGCATCACCAAAGCAGCCCAAGACTGTGTGCACATGCGCTTCTGCTGGTGAAACTCAAAGTGAATAATTACACTATAAGATGTGCCCTCACTGAGAGGGGTATGTGACAAGTTACCTGGCCAACTCTAGTATAAACTGTTTAAAGTGTTTTCAATTTAATCATAAGAAACAATAAAGTCATTTTCACATCACACCATGTCTCCCTTCTCCCAAAGAGGAAGAAGCTTCCATCTGACTGAGCAAAAGTCAGGACCAAAAAAGATGGAAGGAACATCAAAAAACGAATATTTAAAAAGGCATCCATACTGGTTAATCAAGTAGAAGAAATGAAGAGAACACACAACTATATGGGCATGCTGCACTGAGAACTGAGGGAAATAAACGGTCTGGTATACATGTTTAACAGCTCTGATAGCTACCAGGTGAAGTTTACAAACATTCCACTTTCTTTCCAGGCAGGCAGTAGGATAATACCTGCCAAACCACCTGGAAGCGACATGCTGCCATGTAACTTGCTCTGGTCAAGGGAACATGTGTGGAAATGGATCACTTGAGGGAAGCCTTGGACAGCCAGAAAGCAATTCAGCACTTTGTCTTGCCATCAGAGCAGTGATACTCAAATACCTGAAAGTGTGGACATGGAGCAGGGCCTGCAGGCAGCCCAGGAGGAACAAATCTAATGGCTAGATGATATGCTAATATTTAGGAGCTGTTTGTTACCACAGCATAACCCCTGTAGCATACCCATTTAAACTGGGCCCTATTTCAACTCTGCCTTCACTCCAGTCAATCACCTTTTCACGACCACATCCATAAAAGAAAGTGACACTTCTGCACCTACAAATGCCAAGGAAGTATACCTCCTTATCTCAACACTAGTATTTGTTGAACGCCTACTACTTGGGAACAAAATAAGAGAAACAGAAAAAAGAACAAAAATCTACTCCGGAAGTAACTCATGACTCTACTTTTGAAGTGCAGACGAATATGGCTGATGTGTGCCCTATATTTTACAAGTGCTTCCTCAGCCTTCAAAGCCCACATCCGTGAGGTCGTTATTAGAAATATTTCTCTGACTTCAATAATCACCTACATACCAATTGCCCTTACTTAGCTGGAAACTGCTTGTGACAAAGGCTACTCTCATTTTTATAACTGCTATCTAGCATGCTGCATGATGTTCTACAAATGGATGAATACCATCTTACACCATTTATACTGCCAAGAACACTAAGGCAGGACTTGTTAAAACTCTAAAGCCAAAAAAGAAAAAGGCTTTATTAAAATAAGGCATGCATACCTCCACAATCAAAACAGTTAAAGAATCAAGCCTAGAGAAAAGATTCAACACAAATCTGAAAAACTAAGGAATGGAAAATAGTCACAACTTTAACCACACATACTCTAATACATTTGCTTTTCTCTGTCCATCTTCTTCCATAAATAAGGCAAGAGACGTGCAGCTGGCAACTTCAGATTTACGCCTGCCCTTTGCAACCAGAAAGGCAAACGCTTCCAATTTTTCCCAGCTTGGATCATGTGACCACCCTAGTACCATCCCTGAACTCAGAATAAATAACTGTAGATTTTCCCAGCTTTGGCAAAAGGCAATTGGGTAGATTCTTGGAAGGAAAGCTATGACAAACATAGAGTTTTAAAAAAGCAGAGACATTACTTTGCCAAGGTCTATACAGTCAAAGCTATGCTTTTTCCAGTAGTCATGTATGGATGTGAGAACTGGGCCATAAACAAAGCTGAGCAACAAAGAATTGATGCTTTTGAACTGTGGTGCTGGAGAAGACTCTTTGAGAGTCCCTTGGACTGCAAGGGGATCAAACCAGTCAATCCTAAAAGAAATCAGTCCTGAATATTCACTGGAAGGACTGATGCTAAAGCTGAAGCTCCAATACTCTGGCCACCTGATGTGAAAAACTGACTCATTTGAAAAGACCCTGATGCTGAGAAAGATCGAAAGTGGGAGGAGAAGGGGACAACAGAGAATGAGATGGTCAGAAAGCATTCCAACTCAATGGACATTAATCTGAGCAAACTCCAGGAGATACTGAGGGACAGAGGAGTGTCATGCTGCAGTCTGAAGAGTTGAACACGACTGACTTAGTGACTGAAAAACAACAATGGGGGACCTGGGGCAGAGTAAAATCACGGTGGAAAAGATTAACTATCACGCAAAACACATGGGTGAAGAACTGAAGGATATCATTACACAAGAGAATGCATTAAGTGACTCAACCATGTCCAATTCTTTGTGACCCTCATGGACTGTAGCCCACCACACTCCTCTGTCCATGGAATTCTCCAGGCAAGAATACTGGAGTGGAGAGCCATTCCCTTCTCCAAGGCATCTTACCAACCTAAGGATGGAAACTGGGTATCCCACAGAGCAGGCAGATTCTTTACCATCACAGCCACCAGGGAAGCCCTAATATGTAAGAGGAGGGGCTGATCTCAGATGAACAAATTAAAAGGTCAGTTCTCCTGTACAGTGGGGTTCAAAGGAACATAAAATAAGAAAACTTATTAGTACATTTACATCAAGAAGTACTCTCACTAAGCTCACTCCCTAAACCCATTTTTCTAGGGTTTAACATCTCATTACTGTAGAAACACCAATAAAATGAAATTAATGCAATCTTTCCACATCAAATTAGCAGGAAAATGGAAATGGAAATAACACAAACAGAATGATGAGAAAATGCACTTTTTTTTCCTGATGGTGATAAGTAAATTGGAGGGCAAAAGATTTATGTGAAATAAGTTGACTATAAAAAACTCACTGTGACGAAGCAATTTCATTCCTTGGAACGTATTCCTTGAGATAACCAAAACTGCAAACATCTAAGCACAAGCAAAACTTTTCCCACTGCAACCATCTAACTATCCAACAAATGAAAATAGTGGAAAATATTGCACATTGATTCAGCAAATCATGTGACCATTTGTAAACAACTGCCAAAAAAATCATAATAATAAGAGGAAATGTTCATGTTGGGATACTGAGTGGAAAAAATAGTAGGATCTAAAAGTATTTACAATGTAATCAGCTACATGCTAAATGGTGCTTTAAAGACAGCGAATTCCCTAGAGGTCCAGCGGTTAAGATTCCTCGCTTCTGTTGCAGGGGGCACAGGTTCAATAACTGATCAGGGAACTAAGATTCCTTCCACCAAAATAAAGACAGATAAAAGTCAAAATAGACTTAATCTCTGGATGATATTTCTTTTCTATGTTTTTCTGTATCCCAACCATTTGAAATAATTTTTAAACAAAATATTAATACAAATCTATATCTTCTATAAAATTAACCTGGCTTTAAAAACTCCCTGCTTTGCAATGTTAACAGAAAACAATAACCTCTAGATCTCATAATATATTACTCAGTAATAAATAACTAGTAAAACTCTGCAGACCAATTTTGTAATGGGAGTGCGAAGGCAGAGTGGATTGGAGTCAGGCATTTTTTCACATCATTAAAAAAAAACAGAACTGAGAAGAAAATTTTATTCTGGGAGAAAGCAAAGGAAGAAAAGAAACGAAGGGCTGATATACCTGACTACTTAAATTTAAAATCTACCATAAATTAGTACTAGAACAAGTAATAAAAAATACTAGCCTATCTCTGTAGGTTGAGTCCCTTTTCATAAAGGGTTCTAATAAAAGAATAAATATTCTCAAAATTAAAAGCGAAAAGGGACACTAAGACAACTCACAAAATATATAAAAATGGCCACTATGTGGGGAAGACCTTCAACTCTGTGGTAACCAAAGAAACAGTAACTTTAACCAAAGGAATCCCTTTGCCCCACAAACCTCTACTAAAAATGGTATGCTGTTTGACCAGAATTTGAAGAACTAGGCAGTCTCACAAAGTGTTAGTAGGAGTATAAATTGATTTAATCAAAACAAACAAAAAAAACCCAAAGTGATTCAATCTTTCTGAAAGACAATTTCGCATTCTCTTAAAAGTCTTCAGGGACTTCCCTGGTAGTCCAGTGGTTAAGACTGTGCTTTCAATGCAGGGGACATGGGCTCAATCCTTGGTAGGGGAACTAAGATCCGACATGCCATGCAGCACCAAAAAAAAAAAAGTCTTCAAAATAATTCATGTCCTTGGGTCCTATGAACCTATTGCAGGAATCTGACTCAATAAAATCAGAATCATACTCAAATGTAACAGGCATGGAAGTAATATATTTTACAGAAAAAAAACGAGGGATAATTCAAATCATGGAGTAGAAACAGAGTAGAAATACGAACCATCATTATCTCTGGGTAGAAGGATTAAATTTATCTTAATTCTTTAATTCTCCCGAAGCATCCAATTTTCTGTTCTCATCATGCTGTGTTTTTATAACAAAGTCAAACAAACCTTCACTACAGCAACCTTAACTGAGGCTGCTATAAAACTGAATTCAATCCTACCACTGACATTTGAGAAAAACAAAAGAAATGCTAATGAATGACCAAGAGGGAGGGATAGCCTGTAAATACCTGTGCTAGCAGTGGGAAGGCTAGGTAATATCTCTCAGAGCAACCCTACACACAAGCAGGAGAGGTGAAGGATTTCCTGAAGAAGAAAGAGAACACACAGAGAGGAACAGATCAATGACAGCCCAACAAATTATGGAAGAAGGGAGAAGAGAAAAACAACAGAAGAGGGCAAAGATATCTAGTTTCATTAGGAAGAGAGATGAAGAATGGGTGAAAAACAACAGAGGAAATAATCAAGAGAAAATAAATGATCCAAGTTTCTTTTACCTTATGGATGAACTAAACCTTTTCTTCTTAAGGCAAAAAAAGGTAAGTGACCTCGATTTGGGAAAAAGACAAAGCGGTCACAGAAAGGAAGCTACACAAAAAAGGACACATTCACTCAAGTTGGGAAGGAAACAGCAAATCAAAAATGAATGAATTAAGAAATTCTAGGAGGGAAAAAACTTAAATTCTAAACTGAAAGAGTTAAATAATNAAAAAAAAAAAAAATGAGGTTTTCTGAAGGATATAGAATAAAAGACACACAGCTATTTCACAAGAGACAAAAATTACACACAAACTGTCCTAGCCCAATGTCCAGCCAGTAAAATAGCCTGACATGAGCAAGATGTACTTAGATCTCGTCTTTATATTTGACATTTGCCTTTTATAAATATATAAAATATTTATAAATTATATATAAATTTTATATATATTTTACTAGGCAATATACTGGAGAAAGAAATAGCAACTCACTCCAGCATTATTGCCTGGGAAATTCCATGGATTCTGGTGGGCTACAGTCATGGAGTCACTAAGAGCTGGACATGACTTAGTGACTAAATAAGACAATATATACGTGATAACGCCTCAAAATGTTGCATAAGGTAATCTTATTAGAGTTTAGCCACAATCTACTTTAATCTATGATGCACTGGAAAAGTAGATCCAAGCAAATCTGAGTATGTCATGAATAAAATGAGAGTACTTAGCTAAATGAGACATGGAATTCAACATTCAGCAGAATGTATCTGATTCTTCATATTACCTCCTATAGAACGACTCCAACTAAAAAAGACCAACTCAACATCACACACTGAGAATGGATATGCTAACAAGACAACCTCACCAGCCTGCCAACATCCCTGTGTTGTCAAAAAACAAGATGGAGAAAAAACTCAAAAGCTAGGTAACAAAACTCAAGATCTTAAAACAAATGAAGGTTCCTCTCAAATAAGGTCACAACACACATGAAGGAAGAGATCACAAATGGTTGAAAGGTATGTTGTAGCCTGTGTATAAGACAGTGAGGAGAAAGAAAAGAGGCCAACAAAACATGATGTGCCACATGTTAACAACCCAGAGATTCAAGTTTTTATAATGACTGAGAACTATATTTTGAGCCTGGGGGTGGGGGTGGGGATGATTAAATAATCACTCTGAATTCAAGTTTTGTGCTACCTAGCTCAAAAGAAATTCCCATTTACAGTGAACCATTTAAGCTCTGGTCCACATAGTGAGGTTTTAAAAAAACTTTCTTTAATCCCAGTTTCTTTTCAAATTACCATTAAATACGTACCTTCCTCCTATCGAGTCGTCTTGTGGTTGGGCCCCGGCAGTGTTCCTCTGTGAACGTCGCAGTGACCCCCCTGGATTGTTATTAGGCCGGTTGGACATTGGCACCTCTCTCTTGAAGGGACATACCCTTTCTAGACACTACCATTCACTAAAAGGGAAAAAAAGAGACAGAAAAAAATGTCAACTATATATGATACAACACCAAAAATGAAGGAACCATAAAAGAGGAAACTCTATATATACAGTTTGATCAAACAGCCTTCACCAACGCTGCACTGTCTTAAACTCTGAAGTCTGGTTGATTAAGGTGTCATAAAGCGTTGCTCAGTCATGTCCAATTCTTTGTGACCCCATGGACTATAGCCCACCAGGCTCCTCTGTCCATTGGGATTTTCCAGGCAAGAATACTGGAGTGGGTTGCCAGTTCCTTCCCCAGGGGATCTTTCCAACCTAGGGATCGAATCCAGGTCTCTCCACTTTGCAGAGTCTTTACCATCTGAGCCACCAGGGAAGCCCCATAAACTGTCAGGACTACATCAAATTCAAAGCATTAGGTCCAGAACCCACCAGATAAAATCTACTTATATTTCTCATGGAATGACCAAGAAATTCCCAATTAAAAAAAAAAAAAAAAAAAAACCAGAGCACAAGTAGAAATCTGTTTCCACCATTTCTAGTCAAAGAAAGGGGCACTGCATCTAAAGTCATAACACCTTGGCTAAAGTCATGTCACAGAACAGGTTTTAAAGGAGTCTGCCTTTGTACAATCCACAACCTCTAGCCTCAGATTCCCCAGCCACAGAATACAAACAATATATGCCATGGGTACTTCACAATACTGCTGTGGCCAAATGAAACCACGAATACAAAGGAAATGCCAAAGCTGTAATATCTTAATGGAGAAACCAGGAAAAAGCAGCTCAAGTACAGTAAACTGAGAAATGGCCCCCAGACAGCCTAGATTTCAACATCAGCTGTTCTGGCTCTGACTCCAGACAAGAAACTTGCTCTCTAGATTTGTTTACCTCTTCTGTAAAATCAGTTATCATCTACCTCATGGGGATGTTAGCAATAAGAAATTTGTGAACATAGTTCGTAAGTGTAATAACAATTTAGTTCAAAACAGAGTTCTTAATTTGTTTGAACTTTTTATCTTTATATAAGAAACTAATACACAGGGAAAAAGGCTGATACTCAAAGAAAATAAGTTTAGCTGATAAAATAGGTCAAAGTTACTATAGAGAGACAAAAAACTGCAATTTTTATAAGTCAGATCTGACACTATTTTTAAGTCTCCAGTCAAATTTCAAGTACAGTTCTTCAGTTAACTTCTATTTATTGGGGAGGGAACAGAAGGACTAATCATATGACATTACAAGAGTTGTGCCAAAAGGAATATAAATGAATCAAAACTCAATCTATTACTGGATTTTAAGTGATTTCCATCCACTATAACAGCAAACTGGGTTTTCTTTCGAGTCACATACTGACCCAATTCAGTAGAAAAGGGCTATTTCTATCACACATTACCACATCACCAATTAATATACTAAATAAACTTTAGTCAGAAGGTTCAAATTACTAATAGAATTACTCTCAATTTTATAAAGAAAAAAAGAGAAAAACTATGCAAACATTAAAAAAGAAAAAGCAAAGTTCAATTCACATGAACTGATGGAAAGGTCTCTCCCAGATATGCTACAGGAAAAACAGTATAATTTCCATCTATGTGTACATATAAATTTAGAAGGTTTGCATATGTATGTTTATATATTATTCACACATTAAAAATTGGTAGAAATAAATTCATAAAACAGACATTGTTAATTTAACCCTTCCCCTCCAGCCTTACCACCAGTTTCACTTTCCATGGTTTCAGTTACCTACCTGATCAGCCACGGTACAAAAATACTGAATTAAAAATTAGTTTTCAATTACAATTTTCAAAGTTAAGTTTTCAATTCCAAATAGCTGGTGAAACCACACGCCATCCGTGTCTGTCCCACTCAGACTGTGAATCATCTCTCTAAACTACTGTGTCCACTACACATATGCTCCCCACCCATTAGTATAAGAAAAACACTCTGGATGTACAGAACTCAGTACTACCTACGGCTTCAGGAATCTACTGAAGATCCTGAAACGTATCCCCCTGAAGATGGTACTGACTGACTCTGAGAAAGAGGACTGGGTCTGAGACGAAAGGAGTAATTTTTGTTTTGAAACCAATAGGGTAGGTCATTTGATTATAAACGTTGGGCTCCTGGGTCAAACTGCCTCTGAGTGAGTTCAGATCTTAACTCCAGTATCAACAAAAGGTATGACCTTGTATGGCTTCCCTGGTGGCTCAAATAGTAAAGAATCTGCTGCAATGCAAGAGACTGCCCGCAATGCAGAAGACCTAGGTTTGATCCCTGGGTCCAGAAGATCCTTTAGAGAAGAAAATGGCAACCCATTCCAGTATTTTTGCTGAGACAATCCCATGGACAGAGGAGCCTGGGAGGCTGCAGGCAGTCCATGGGGTCACAAGAGTCGGACACAAATTAGCAACAAAACCACCACCACCAAGAACTAAATAAAAGACCCATCGTATTTCAAAATTCATCCAGCAAGTTTTACCACTTCAAACGCCATCTCCATGCCATCTCGCCTGGACCTCCAACAGTGTGGACACAAGAGAACAGCATGATACTGTTTCTTTCACTTTGAAAAGCAAAGAAAACTATTACTAAAGAGATTTAGGGAGATCTTACCTGCCCACTTTTGGCTATTAAATGCCTACTGTATGTCATGGGGCGTTAAGTGATTCATATGAATATAGAAGTCATACTGGTCAATTTAACCTATAGTTAGTAAAGTAACCTTAATAATGCTCCCAAAACCTTCAGAGTTTGTCAATCAGCACCAGGTGATTCATGGATAATTCTTGAAATTTAAGAGAGGAAAAGTGGCAAATAAGAAGACATTTATCAAAGTGCTATCTGCTTTTAAAGCATAAACTGCTCTTTAAGTAAGGAGGCCAGGCTCTATAAAACTTTGGAGTTTGAATTGCCCAAAAGTAAATATAAGAATAACATGCAATAGACATAGGAACTTCCCCTCTGCCAGCTACCAACAAATTCAGAGACAGAAGGGACCCTTGGGGGGGTCAATTGCCCTTGGGGGCAATCAAGTTCAATGCTTTACATTACAGACAATTCCAAATAAAGAAAGTTCAAGTCATCTGATGAGGAACTAGTCCTCTGAACCCTGATATGCAAGCAACCTATCCCCTCTATAGAGTTCACTATGACCTGAAATTCTCAAAACTTAACTCTTTGGCTCCAGACATGAGCCCAAAAATCAGAATGCAATAATTTCCTTCTTGCTACGTGAGTATTCTATGCTGTCTTCACTAATTAGTATACCTACCACATTTTATTAATTAAATTTTAAAACACAAAGTTAGAGTTACACTAATAAAAAAAACTACATTGCTGAAAATTGTTTTGACAAACTGAAATGAAAACGAACTCAAAGATTCCATCTTAATAGGCACCTCATAATGGAGAAGCTAGAAGGTTTAAGGTTTAAATCCAGTCTACTAATAACTCTTTCAAGTACTGAAATACATGGGTCTTCTAATCATGGATTATATGCCTTCATTTCAGTGGAAATAATCACCAACATTTTCCACATGAAACCTTTGACATTAATTCCTAAAGCACTGAAATCAAAGAGAAGGTATATATGACTTTGATTTCAATAGACAAAGGATAAAAACACTGATATGTTCAAGATTGAAAGGAAACTCATAGAACAGATAGATGGTTATCAGAAGCAGGCTATAAGGCGTGGGCCAAATGGGTAAAGGAAGTCAAAAGGCACACACTTCCAGCTGTCAAGGACACATTATTATAGGAATTTAATATACTGCATGATGATTAAGTTAATATTACTGTACTGCATGTTTGAAAGTTGCTAAGAAAGTAGATTTTGGAAAAAATTCTGTATATATGGTGACTGATGTTAACTATACTTTGTAATCATTCTGCAATATACACAAACATCAAACACATTATGCTGTGTATCGGAAACTAATACGATGATGGATGCCAATTATACCTCAATTAAAAAAAAAACAAAACTTGCCCTGCAAACAAACTCATAACTTTGTTCACATCTCTAAGCATCAACAAATTTACCCACTGTATAGACTAAATGGCATATGAATTTTATGTGAAAATGTATTTACCTCTCAGGCAAACAGAATTTATTCAGGAAAAAAAGAACTGTATTATTAATCTACATTTTAAAATTCATTCTCAAAGCTTACGAAGTACATTCTTTCAATAAAACTTCAACTGTAAACATTCTGGAAATTAAGTTTCCTTTAATTTCACAATTCAAAATCATAGAAGATAGGTTAACGCTAGGGGAAAAAATTAACTAAAGTTATATAATTAACTTGGTATATAGAAGATATGGTACTTCTTCCTAGTCAAATGGCCAAAAGATGAAGGAAAATAAAAGTTAACATTTGTGCAAAATTTTTATCACATGAAGGAAGCTGGACAGACTGGGGAATACATCTCCAATTTAGTGACCAAGAGCAGTCATGTACAGACCCAAACCAAGCTAGTACATTTACCTACATAACCACTATCACCTATTTGACAGGCAACTCTTAAACACTGAAGAAAAGTTCTATTATTTTCACAGTAAAGATAACAATTTTCTAAAAATCTAATATCCCACAGAGTATTTGTAGAAAGTTTTCAGCTTTCAGAATTGGGACTTAAAGGAAATTTTATTTATCCAACGTGTTTCCCCTCCCCACTCCCCAACTTCTTTTGCTTTCATTTAGATACCATCCTCCAAAGAGACTTCGTTTGGCTTCAGATTATAAAACTGGGGTTTACCAGCAACAGTAATTAACACAATTTCCTCAGCACTTTATTCATTTGTTTATCCTAATAAACAAAATTTAAATGTGCCAATGAGTCTTATTAACCATGTTGCTTATTATTCCTACTTTACAAATAAAGAAACTGCAGCATTATAAAATTAAGTTGCCTGCATTCAACAAGTATTAGCATCTGGACATGCAGGCTGCAAGGAACAACATCCAGAATTATGGAGGTAAACAACTGCAAACACCAGATCAAAAAGGATATGACTCACTACTATCTTAGGAGAAAGGACAGTAAGCTAAACGTACCAAGAGCAGTATTAAACAACTCTACAGTGAAATGGGATGGAAGCCACCCTAGAAGTGGCTCTGGTTTAAATAGGAAAAATAGCATCAAACACAACTATCTTTAAAATGGGAATGAATCCCCTTTAAGCTTCCTTAAAAGCAAGAGATTGAGAGGTACTGAGATACAAAGGCAAATAAAACAATCCGTGCTCACAAACAGCTTATTACTGCTCTATATCCCCCTTACTCAACTATCCTACAGAAAGGCCGAGGCTCAAATCCTAGCTCTGCGACTTAATAACAATAAGACAGACAATACCTGACCTTCATCTCTGTTTCCTTCTCTGTTAAACTACAGAGATAATACTATTAGCTTAGGGTTTAGGAAAAGAACAATTATAAGGCTCTTGGAACAGCGCCTGACACATACAGCAGCCATTTAATGGGTGCCTAAAAGTACAATAAATGACTGGTGAATCTGGGGGGAAAGCAGGGGATTCACGAAGTCCAACATCTTGAATAAGAAAAGACTTAAAAAGAAAAAAAGAAAAGAATTAAGGAAAAAAGAAACAAAGTAGCAAAGGAAAAATAACCCCTGAAATTCTATAAAACCATTTAGAACTGTCTATATTTCACTCTGATTCAGGAAGGAGGTAATAAAAAAAATTAATACATATAGCATAGTACAGTTACAAGTCAAATGTCAAACTCTCAGTAGTTTTATCTGAGAACAGTGCAATGTAGCTTATGAATTTTTAATGAACTAAACATTTGTTTAGCAAGCTAAACATTGGTTTCCATTAGGGAAGACAGAAATGTATTTTCTTCCTTCCAGTTAATCAGTAAAGTTCTGTAAGAAATAAGAGCCACTGATTACAGGGAAAGGAGTAGGTTATCTGCCAGTGGGGTCTGTTAAGCATTTAATTCAACTTAGGGGCATTTGAAACCATTCCAATGTCATGCTGAAATACTGTGCAACACGTAAAAATAGTATTTCCAAATTATATTTTTTGTGACTCTAGAAAGTAATATTTACTGATAAAAATATGGATTTGAAAGTGAACACAGAAATACAAATGATTATGGGTAATGTTTATTTTGTGTTTACCATGTTTCAGGGAAAGTACCCCTCCAGTTAATTTTCACAACCCTACAAAATTGGTACAGACGGGAAATAAATGTCTTTCAGAGAAACTGTGGCACACAGTACACTGTAATCAACATAAGGCTACAGAGCCAACAGGCAACAAGGCCAGCAAACACGGGTTTGATCTAAAGTCCAGGCTCTTTATGACTATACTATGTGCCTGAACAAAAGCAGAAAAATATTTTACATTTATACCTTTCCTAAAAATAAAAATATTAAAAGAACATGACATTCCAAGCTAGGGGAATACCTAGGGACTCCTAATCCTTACATTTCTATGAGATAACCAGTTTAATGGAACAAACCTTAAATGGATAATTATCATGAAACATGCTAAATGGTATGAGAAGCAGTATCAAGATAATATTGCAAACAAAAAGGGTAACTTAAATTTGCCCTCAGCAGGTTGAAAGGGTCCACTCAAAAAAGTTAGAGCTTAACAATGAAATATGAGAAAGAGAAATTAAGGAAACAATTCCATTTGCCATCATATCAAAAAGAATCAAGTACCAAGAATAAATTCTACCTAAGGAGACTTCCCCAGGTGGTGCTGGTGGTGAAAAACCTGCCTGCCAATGCAGGTTAGACCTAAGACTCGCCAGTTTGATTCCGGGGTCGGGAAGATTCCCTGGAGAAGGGAATGGCAATCCACTCCAGTACTCTTGCCTGGAGAATCCCATGGACAGAGGAGCCTGGCAGGCTACAGTTCATGGGGTCACACAAAGCTGGACATGACTGAAGCAACTTAGCACAGCATAGCACTGCAAGGAGACAAAAGAAGGCTTCCCCGATGACTCAGTGGTAAAGAATCCACCTGCCCATGCAGGAGACAGGTTTGATCCCTGGGTGGGGAAGATCCCCTGGAAAAGGAAAATATAACCCAGTCCAGTATTCTTGCCAGGAAAATCCCATGCACAGAGGAAACTAGTAGACTACAGTCCATGGGGTCGCAAAGAGTCAGACATGACTTAGTAACTAACCAACAACAACAGGAGGTAAAAGACCTGTACTCTGAAAACTCTTAAGATGCTGATGATAGAAATAAAGACAATACAAACAGATGGAAAGATATATTACGTTCCTGGATTGGAAGAAATTAATTTTGTTAAAATGACCATACTACCCAAGGCAATCGACATATTCAATGCAATCCCTATCAAATTATGAAGGGCACTTTTCACAGAACTAGAACCAAAAAAAATTTGTTTTAAATTTGTATGGAATCACTAAAGATCCCAAAGAGTCAAAGCAATCTTGGGAAAGAGAGCTGGCAGTGCCAGGCTCCTTGACTTAAGACTACACTACAAAGCTAGTCATCAAAACAGTCTGGTATTGGCACAAAAACAGACATATAGATCAATGAGACAGGAAAGGCCAGAAATAAATATGCAAATAGCTCAGGTGGTTTATATAAAAACAAATAAATAGGCAGAAGATCTATACAGACATTTCTCCAAAGACATGCAAGTGGCCAAAAGGCACATGAAAAGATGTTCAATACTGCTAACTTAGAGAACTGCAAATCACAACTACACTGAGGTATGACCTCAGACCAGTCAGAATGGCCATCATTAACAAATTTACAGATAATAAATGCCAGAGACAGAGGGTGTGGAGAAAAAGGAATCCTTCTACCCTGCTGGTGGGAATGCAAAACGGCACAGCCACTATGGAGAACAGTATGGAGGTTCCTTAAATTAAAAACAAGCGTTATCATATGATCTTGCAATCCCACTCCTGGACATCTATCCAGAGAAAATTGTAATTCAAAAAGATACCTATTCCAATAGGCATAGTAGCACTATTTACAATATCTAAGACATGGAAGCAATCTAAATGTCCATGGATAAGGAAGATGTGACTGGGGAAAAAAAAAAGAGGTAGCACTTATCTATAATATGGAGTATTACTCAGCCAGAAAAAAAGAATGAAGTGAAACTACTCATAGCACCATGAATGGATATAGAGATTATGAGATTAAGTACATCAGACTGAAAAAAGATAAGCATCATCTGATATAACTTATATATGTGATCTTAAAAAATGATACAATTGAACCTATTTGCAAAATAAATAAACTCATAAACATAGAAAAAAACTTAAAAGTTCCTAATGGGAACAGCAAGAGAGTGGCAGGGGAGGACAGATTAGCAATCTAGGATTATCCATTATACACTACAATACATAAAACAGATTAACAACAAGGACCTATTCTATACAACAAGGAACTATATTTACTATCTTGTAATAACCTATAATGGAAAAGAATCTGAAAAAATATACAAGTATGTACAATGGAATCCCTTTCAGTTCAGTTCAATTCAGTCATGCAGTCGTGTCCGACTCTTTGCGACCCCATGAATCGCAACACACCAGGCCTCCCTGTCCATCACCAACTCCCAGAAATTTACCCAAACTCATGTCCATGGAGTCAGTGATGCCATCCAGCCATCTCATACTCTGTCATCCCCTTCTCCTCCTGCCCTCAATCCTTCCCAGCATCTGTCTTTTCCAATGAGTCAATTCTTTGCATGAAGTGGCCAAAGTACTGGAGTTTCAGTTTCAACATCAGTCCTTCCAATGAATACCCAGGACTGATCTCCTTTAGAATGGACTGCTTGGATCTCCTTGCAGTCCAAGGGACTCTCAAGAGTCTTCTCCAACACCCCAGTTCAAAAGCATCAATTCTTCGGTGCTCAGCTTTCCTCATAGTCCAATTCTCATATCCATACATGACTACTGGAAAAACCACAGAATCACTTTACTGTACACCTGAAATTAACACAACACTGCAAATTAACTATACTTCAATTTTAAAAACGGTTAAAGAGAAAAAAAAGAAAAAAAGGTGGAACTGAGAGGAAACGCACTGAGGAATAAGAGAATAAGATACAATGTAAGGGATGCTAGGTAAGTTCATCCCTGGGGCTGAAACATGAAGTATAGGAAGAACATGGACCTAGAAATAAGTCTAAACTGTATCATGAAGGGCCTAAAGAAAAAAACTTGGGATTTAAGACCTACAGATAAGCAGATCAACTATTAAGTCACCAAACAGACTTAAGGATGGATGTTGTTGTTTAGTCACTACGTCATGTCTGACTCTTCTGCAACCCCATGGACTGGAGCCCACCAGGCTCTCTGTCCAACTGAGTCACCAGGGAAGCTTGAAGGATGGATAAGGGTCCAATAACAGTAGAGGCTAAAATGAAGAGATGGGAATCAAGAAACATTCAGGCAATACAATCTATACAATGAAGAAAAAAGTCTAGAATTATATTATCAAACTTCAGCAGACTTTGCATTAAAATGTCACTCCAGTTTCTGGTGCTAAGGGTTAAGAAAAGTTTTTTAAAACATATAAAGAATTTTGGTAACTTTATCTTTTCAATGCCATATGACAAAAACTAACAGGCTCACTTAGGAATTACTAAATTTTTCTAAAAGAACATTAACTTTGCTATTTCCTATTAATTCAGGTTTTAGACAATAAATTTTTATGTTGGAACTCCCCTGATGGTCCAGTGGTTAAGACTATGGTTCCAATGCAGGGGGCAGAGGTTCTAAACCTGGCTGGGAAACTAAGATCCAACACGCAACTAAGTCCACAACTAGAGGGTACGGTGCTGCAACAAAAGATCCCGCATGATGCGACAGAGATCCTGTGTGCCACAATTAGGAGCTGACACAGCCAAATAAATAAATAAAAAGTCTTGAGCATGTTTATATACGTAAAGAAAATGAATGAAAGAAAAGGACAAGGAAGAAGGTACAGTTTACTCACAAGATCATACATGAGGAAAAGAATAATTAAGAAAAGCACATCAATCTCCAAGACAATAAATGACAAATGGCAGCAAGGATGTACATGCCTAGCTTAACAAAACCTGGATTTTAAAGTAGACCAAGTAAGGAAGAATGGTGATTTCAAAGAGTTTCCTAACACAGAACAGGGAAAGGAGCTGACTATAGGAACAGAGGACTACCCAGTGGCATGAAAAACCTACCAAGATTGGAAATCACAAACCTAAGTGCCAGTCCACACTTGAAGTAATTTTCTCATTTATGTAGGAGGAAACTCTCATCCAGGTGAACTGCTCCAGAGCAACATCTATTCAGAGATGGACCAGAACAGCTGAATCCAGCTCTCCAGAGTAATGGGACAAGGTACACTTTCCATGATGCCATTCTACTTCTAAACATGAATTTAACCACTTTGTATGTACTGATCTGTCGACAGCCAATCAGCAGAGATAGAAAGACAAAACTGACCCTCCAGAGTCCAAACTGAGTAATTTCTGTACTATGCCTTCGTTTACAAACAAATCACAAACTAAAGAGCTTGCAGCCAGTACTTGATCTTCTAAGCATTACCCAACACTGAACAACGGAATTCAACACTGGGCACACATACTGATGCCAGCACCCACATTTTATGACTGCAATAGGCCTTGAGACTCTACCTTATTGCCATCTGGCAAAAGTCAATGAGATTAATTTTGGCATCATTTTCACAAAGAATACTGTTTTTTTAGTATTAAGCCACACACTTCATGCTGTAGCTCTCTGAGAAAGGTCCTGTTTCTTGTTCAGTGGAAATTAAGATTCACAACTATCTCTATTAACACACTGCTGCTGTTCAGTCACCCAGTCATGTCGACACCATGGACTGCACCACGCCAGGCCTCCCTGTCCCTCACCATCTCCCAGAGTTGCCCACGTTCATGTTGATGAACAGCCTTGATGTACTCCTTTCCCAATTTGGCACCAGTCCATTGTTCCATGTCCAGTTCTAACTGTTGCTTCTTGATCTGCAAACAGGTTTATTGGAAGAAAAGTAAGGTAGTCTGGTACTCCCGTCTCTTAAGGAACTTTTAACCGTTTGTTGTGATCCACATAGTTGAAGGCTTATAGCACAGTCAATGAAGCAGAAGTAGATGTTTTTCTGGAATCCCATTGCTTTTCCTATGCTCCAACGAATGTTGGCAATTTGATCTCTGGTTCCTTTGCCTTTTCTAAATCCTGCTTGTACGTCAGAAGTTCTCAGTTCACGTACTGCTGAACATTACCTTCTAGCATGCAAAATGAGCACAACTGTAAGGCAGTTTGAAAATTCTGTGGCAGGTGAGAATCGAGGTGAGACAACTAAAAATGGAGGCAGGCAGGATTTGTATTTAATGGCCCTGATTAACCAAGACAAAAAACAGCCCAGAACTGGAGGAGAGAAGCAGGTCAGAGAAAGATTAAAAGGAAGATCAGCTGGGCGAACAATCACTAAGTCACCAAGAAAAAGGTAACACAATGACTTTCTACCAAGATGATCAGCTCTGCTCAAAGGCAGAAAATAACCAAGAGCAAAACTGAGAATTAACTAACAGGCAGAGGAAGCAATTCCAAAAGGGTGAAAAGGTATTCTGAAAACATTTGAAGGACACAAAAAGGGAGAACATAGTTAAGAGAAGAAACAAACAAACAAAAAATACTATTGCACAATTGTAAAAAAAATCATAATAGAAAGAAGACAACTTTAAAGAGTTTTAACTCTGCCACAGTTAGAAGGAAAATATTGTTTACACTAAAAATGGAAGTCTATTGTCAAGGTTTTGTTAAGCAAAAAAGCAGGTACAGAATACTGCGCACAGAATATATCAACGTATGTATTCCTATATATGTAATAATCATTGGCTTAAAATTATCAATAGAGAGAATACATTAAAAAAATTATTTAAATCAGATACTTTTTAGAATGGGACCCTTTAAAGCCTTCTGCATTTTTAAATCATTTGCTATTTCCCTATACAAAAAATTATTTGAAAATCTATGTATATTGCAATTTTAGCTCTATAGTGGGTGTTAGTGGGTAAAAGTAACCAGAAATAATACCTCAAAAAATTAAACATTTTTAGAGCATTCTTTTCTCAGCATTTCTTTTTAAATCATGTGATCTCATTATTAAAAACTGGAGAAACACTCTGCTTATTTCACAGGTTTCTAGATCACAGGCACATGTTCATCTTAAAAAAAAAATAGTAATTTTGTAATATAATCCCTGTTTCCAAGAAAATGGGAGTTTTTAACTGCCTAAAACACAGACTACAGAGAATGACATACTGCCAGAGAGCTTGTATCTATCCCTGGCACCAGAAGTTTCTTTTCGTTCAACATCATAATACAATCACCAATCAACTGATCACAGCGCAGCCCAGCCCAGCTACTTCTAAGACACAGAGCAACTCAGTCCCTAATATAAATCCTATCTTAATGCATATAGCTTGTATAACCTTTCAGACTACTAATTATATTTAATAGATTATTTTTTTTCTTCTTTGTAAAAGTCTCAAGATTAGAGTCAGCAACTTCTAGCCCATACGCCAAAGATGGCTCATAGGTCCAGTTTTAACAAGTCCCAAATCTGTTGGCTACCATAATTAGCCACTCAGTGGGGGCTGAAGGTCAGCTTACACTAGCATTTTTAGTACATCCTCTTAAAGATGTTCCTCTCTACCTAGCCAGGATGAACAAACAAAAGGGAAAGGTTACTGAGCTGGTAGTTTCTAAAATCTGATTCAGCTCTAATTTTATAAAACCTAACTCAATATTTATTCTCACTTTTCCTAAATGGAACACTTCTTAAATTGCTCCTTATAAAGACTTAGGATCACTACTCTTAGTGTGATTATCAAAAAGGGAAGAACTATTGAGGGAGGGAGGAGAGAATTATTTATAAATGCTTCTCCACCAAGGGACAGAGAGATGCCTGCTGGGTAAGAAGCACTGTTACTGGAAATAAAATACAGGGGAGCCTACACATTACACCAACGTGCTCCCTATGGACAAAAACAACTTTATGTTTGGCAGATGACCTTTAGAGCATAGGGACATACATAATAAGGCAATACTTTCTGAGTATTTTCTTTAATACATATTCTTATTAGTGCTGTGTACTCCACCATAATAATGAAATCACAGAGGTTCATTTCTTTAACATAGCTTGTATGAGGAACTTTGCCTGCCTTGCAACAAATATTATTTCAACACTGTGATAAACACAGATTAGTACAAACTCCTGGAAACAACAGGTATGTACCCTATCATGCCGCTGCTGCTGCTAACCCTGTCATAAATAGTATTAAATATGGAAAATTTTCAGGAACAAATATTACTAAGTTTGTGGTAAGGCTCAGGAGAAAGAAGGCAATGACATGTAATTCAAAGTCAGGGAGAAAATACACAGTCCATTACTTTAACACAAGGTGAACAATGTACAGTGCCAAATGTGTGCTTAAGATCATGTATATCATACGGATTGCACCTAAATTCAGAAACAGTCTCAGAAAATATTTTTCAAAGGTTTATAAAAAAACAAAACATAGAATGACATACTCAAGTACTCTCTTTAATAGCTCAGCTAGTGGAGGGTTGTAGTATTGCCCAGAATGTCATACTCTAATGACCAGTGTCCCACATTTCTACAAATAGTAGCATTTTCACCAAAAATAAATATGTGCTAATGACTGTTTCTATACTGAGCCAGAATATATACATACCTATAGCCAGGACAAACACAAAAGTTGTTTTTCCCAAGACTGAGTTTTTAATACAGATTGCAGGGCCCTATCAGATTAACGATTATTCAAAAGCCCGTACACTCTTCTAATTACCTGCTAGGTTTAAAAGCAGGCAGTTACACTTGTCTTGTGCAATCTTTACATGACTCCCATAGCCCATAATTAAAAACTGCCACTCATGTCCTTAGAATCCACAATTCCACTCCCATGAATCTTTCAGGAAGCCAGCCTAAAGAGACACTTGCACAGGTCTGCAAGAATATATGTAATCAAACTTCCCTGGTGGTACAATGGTTAAGAATCCACCTGCTAGTGCAGTGACATGGGTTTGGTCCCTGATCCCAGAAGATTCCACATGCCACAGGGCAATGAAGCCCGTGTGCCACAACTACTGACGCCCGTGTGGCCCAGAGCCCACGCTCTGCGACAAGAGAAGTCACCGCATGAGAAGCCCATGCACCGCTACAAAGAGCAGCCCTCGCTCCCCACAGCTAGAGAATGCCTATGCGCACCAACGAAGACCAAGTGCAAGCAAAAAAATAAGTAAAGAAGGAAAAGAATATATGTAACCAAAATGCCCGCTGCAGTATGTCATAGAGGGAAAAAACTGAAGACTGAAATATTCTTAGTAGAGAAATAGCTAAAGAAGCATGTTATAGCAATTCTGTGGTACACTACATGTCTCTAAAAACAGACACAGATTTGTAAATATTACACTGATATATGGAGAGCAGAACACTTAACTGCTTCAACAGATATTTGGAAGCCTATCCGGCAGGCATCAACAGGCATCATCTTTGCCTTGAAGAAACCTGCACTCAACTGGGAAGACACAATATTAATAATAAAGCTTTTTGCACACTGTGGTAAGTGATATGAAAGATGGAATAGGAGAAATACAGGAGTACAGAGAATAAGGAAGGAAAAAGAAAAAAGCTACTTCAGGCTGACTCATCAGCTAATACCTCTCGGAAGAGATATTTTAAGCTGAGACGTGAATGAAGGGGGAAAATTGTATGTATTTGTCTGAATATGCATAGGAAAAAAATGTCCTGAAAAAATATATGTACCTGTCTACAGCAGAGAAAGAGGAACTGGTGTTAAGTGCCCAGGTCTTCAGTCCATTCAAAACCTGGCTCCACCAGAAACCTGTTACTTGGAGAAATCTCTTAACCTAGCAAAGCCTTAGTTTCCTCATCTATAAAAGCTTAACTATATTAAGCTATGAAAATCAACTGAAACACAGAAAATATAGTAAACACATTACAAGGGGAAAAAAGAAAGAGAGGATCTACATATTAAGTTTTAAGAAAAATATCAACAAAACAAGAATGGAAAATATGGACATTTTTGGATATTTACAAATATTAAGGACCTATCCTTTTTATTATACAACCATGGTATTAGTGTATATCTTTAAAAAAAAAAAAAGTCAGCTTTTAGAGAAGCAGTATGAAATATTTACAGACCAAATAAAAACTAGAATTTGCTTCAAAATAACTGGGGTAGGGATAAAAGTATGAGTGAAAAAGAGTGGCCACAAGTTGATGATGTTGTAGCTGGATCCTGGGTACACTGAGGTTCTTTATACAATTCTATTTTTGTGTATGTTTGGAATATCCCATAATAAAAGCTTTTTATAAAAAGAATAAGCACTCAATTCTCTGCTGTGATTATCTCTGGAAAGAGGAAACTGTTGCTTTTGTTTGCTTTCAAAGAGTCATCACCACTTGCTTTTTTAAAA
Organism: Neotragus moschatus; assembly: GCA_006410615.1. Classification (NCBI taxonomy): domain Eukaryota; kingdom Metazoa; phylum Chordata; class Mammalia; order Artiodactyla; family Bovidae; genus Neotragus; species Neotragus moschatus. The sequence continues at coordinate 1,013,919 of SJYA01000300.1, read as the reverse complement.
AATATGCCCACAGAGATTTCACCTTTATCAGAAATGAGAAAAATTAAGCTTCTGGATACAGTGCAAATCATCCTTGATCTAATGCGCCAACCTACATTTCATTAATTCGTCCTTTAAATTCCTTGTCTCCCAATTCTAACACTGTATAAGATTATCAAAGAAAACATTGTTCCTTTCAGAGGTGAAGATATAAGAGAAAAACCCTACCACCCACCCACTGTAGAAGAGGCCACAGTGACCCTATACATCTTCCAATGATTCTGTTTTCAGAGCTCTTGAGTGTAGAATTCCTTCCTCATACAAGAAGTCCCCAATCAAGTGGGATGCAGCCACTTAATGAACTTAGAGGAGGCAGGACCAATTCAGCACTTCGCCTAACTCTGTACAGTAGTGCTAAACAGGCATTATGCCACTCCATCACAGCCCAAGAAAAACATCTCCACTTAATACTGTAGGATTAGTCACTCAGTCATGTCCAACTCTTGGCAACCCCATGGACTGTGTAGCCTGTATCAGGCTCCTCTGTCCATGGGATTCTCCAGGCAAGAATACTGGAGTGGGTTGCCAGTCCCTTCTCCAGGGGATCGTTCCAACCCAGGGATTAAATCCAGGTCTCCCACATTGAAGGTCAATTCTTTACCACCTGAACCACCAGGGAAGCCCAAGAAGTGAAGTCACTCAGTCGTGTCCGACTCTTTGCGACCCCATGGACTGTAGCCCACCAGGCTCCTCAGTCCATGGGATTCTCTAGGCAAGAATACTGGAGTGGGTTGTGGATATACTGTTTTAGTTTCTAAACTAATCAAAATCTAGAATCATACCTCTATTAAAAATAATAAATACAAATGAAAGCAACAAATTTAAAAATAAAATGGTAAAAATGCAATCTCTAGTTAAGATTATCAAAATGGATTTCTAAAACATTTTAACTACAAGAGACAGAACTAAACACAAGGATATAAAAGAAGATATTAAAAAATCATACAAAATTAGATAAAAGAACACTGGTGTAGCTATTTTAATATCAAAAAAATGTGACTTTACAAAATTTTTTTTAAAGACATTACTTGGAGGTAAAATGGGTACCTTCATAATGATAAAAGGTTCAATTCATGAAGATATCAATTTAGTTTTTTTTTAAATTTTAAAACAAAAAATTTTTAAATATACTAATCCAGGGTGAATTTTAAAGCACCTCTCTCTGTAGCTAACATCAGCAAGACAACCAAAAAACAAATCAGTAAGGACTCAGATAACCTGAACAACACTGTTATCAATAGAATTAACGGGCAACTGCAAATACATATTCTTTTCAAACATACTTAAAATACTGACAAAAACTATTCATATTCTAGGCCTCATTAAAGCAAATCAACAAGTTCAAAAGAACTTAAACCATATACAGCATATTCTTTCACCACAATGAATAGAAATCAACAAATCAACATTTCAATAAAAAGTTAAAAAAAGAATGATACACAAAGGCAGACTATAAATAATCGGCAATCAAAATAAATAGAATATAATTAATATTCAAATGTATTTTAAAAATAAAAAATCAAATCAAGATAAAGAGGTTGTCATGCCAAGAAAAAAAAAAAGGTCAACCATAAAAATCCCACTGCTGGAAACTAAGCACACTTCTACAGTGACTATGTAAATACTTTAAACAAATAGCAATTCAACTCAAGAGTTCACTATCCACCAGCAAGGTTGTGATTTACTGTCCCCTAATTCATTATCTGTACCTCCCCCCACAAAGTTCATCTGAAATCTTGTCTATTCAAGTTTTATGAAATATGCTTGCCTTAAATTTCTCAAAGTGCACACTACAACTCTTCTGAAGAGTTCCATGGCACTTTGCAAAACTAAGACATTTCATTACACATTACTGCAAGTACAATTTGGAAGGAAACTTATGACCAGCCTAGATAGCATATTAAAAAGCAGAGACATTACTTTGCCAACAAAGGTCTGTCTAGTCAAGGCTATGTCCGTCATGTATGGATGTGAGAGGTGGACTATAAAGAAAGCTGAGCACCGAAGAAATGATGCTTTTGAACTGTAGTGTTGGAGAAGACTCTTGAGAGTCCCTTGGACTGCAAGGAGATCCAACCAGTCCATTCTAAAGGAGATCAGTCCTGGGTATTCATTGGGAAGGACTGATGTTGAAACTGAAACTCCAATACTTTGGCCACCTCATGCAAAGAGTTGACTCACTGGAAAAGACTGATGTTGGGAGGGATTAGGGAGAGGAGGAGAAGGGGACAACAGAGGATGAGATGGCATCACCAACTCGATGGATTTGAGTTTGAGTGAACTCTGGGAGTTGGTGATGGACAGGGAGGCCTGGCGTGCTGCAATTCATGGGTTCGCAAAGACTTGGACATGACTGAGCAACTGAACTGAACTGAACAAGTACAATCAAGTGTTTGCAGTCTTGTTTTCGCTATGAAATTTCCTACGGATGAAACAACGGTTATACTGAACAAGTATTTATACTTAAGTAGTTGCATCATACTGAGATGAAAATTTAGCATGAAAACAAACTACTTGTATAGACAACCATTTGTAATATGCTGCATATAACCATCTGCCTCTTTCTATCCACTGTATCCCATAGAGCCTATGGAAGCTGGTACATGGTAACAAGTCCCCACAGGCCACAACACAGGTGAACTAGGGTTCAGTCCTCTGCAAATGACCTATGACGAACCAATGAAAGTCATCCTCCAAGACTCTTTGGGTACCTGTTAGGATAGGTAGTCTACCTCTTTGGGTAGACTGTTAAGGATAAAGTCTGGCATCATAAAGGCTATGTTTAACACAGTCACACTGGGAAACTGTCTTGAGAGGGAGATAAGTAGACAAATCACAGTAAAGACAACAGGTATCTGAATTATCGGCTTCATTTCTTTGTTCCTAAGACCCAGCTACCTGATTTTATCCTTAAAGATTTCATTAGACACGCAGAGCCAATCGATCTTAAATGTGACCAAAGTCTGCATTTGTTTTTTATATCCTACTTTACCTTCTTATGCTTCAAAATCTGTGGCACTGCTGCTCTTTAAAACCAGACTAATTTGTGAAGATTGAGTATTTCCTTCAATAACAAAGGCAAAACTATTAAGTCTTTGTACACTGCTGTTCCATACAAATCCTGTGTTCTTCTGACCTGTGTCTAATTCTAACCACCCCAGAATTACAGAAAGAAAATATTTATTCATATTTAAAAGGAGAGAGGCTCAAACAAAATTCATCTAAGCTCAAGAATCTAAATCTAAAATCAGATTAGCAATCTCATGACTTGTAGGCCAATTATCTAATACAATGTCCTTTAAAAGGATAAATCATACCCACCAAACCCAGTTTATAACTTTCCATTTGAAGTATGTTATATAAATGTTTAAAAATCAACATTAAGTGACAACATATACAATATCTTTAAAATAAGGTTCCATTCTAAAATCTGTACCAAACAGCATAACTGAATACATTAAAAGCACTCATAAAATTTAGTAACTTCTTTCTCCATCCTTTATTAAACTTTAAAGAAATGAAGTTGAAACTTGTAATAGACAAAAGAAGGAGCTGAACAAAACCACAGCCACCAAATTTCTATGCTCAGTCATGTCTTACTCACAAATGGCAGAAAAATAACCAAAATAATCCAGAGGGAGAAATAGCAAGTGCTGCCACACCTCCAAAATGTAGAACAGAAGCCTTAAGTTTCTTCTGAGAAAAAAAAATCACAAATACCAACAGTAAACCAGAAGTGCCAAAGGTGTCCTGAAGATTTTACCCTGTGCTGAGACCTCAGCCTGCCCCTGGCCTTCTTTATATAAAGACAACTCAGAGGTGAGCAGATTGGAGACTTCACTAGGATGCATGCAAGATTTAAAAGACTGTGAGAAGCTCAGAAAAATGGAAGACCAACATAAACAAGACCAAAAAAAGGTTAAAAAACAGAAGCACTATTGTAACAAATTAAATAACTATGATCCACAACAACAACAACAAAAAAAAACTTTAAAAAAAATAATAATTTTAAGCAGAAACTGTAAGTCAAAATGGCCAAAAGGGATGAGTGAGCCCTCTTAAGAGGAGAAAGCCAAATAACAAATAGTTTCCACTGGTAGGCCTACAGTACCACACAGCGGAGCAAGAGACTGACTAAGATGTTTTTTAAATAATAGGAAGACAGCACGTCACAATGGAATGGCCAATTCTAAAACATAACCTACAAGTTTGTAGAATCCAACAAATAAGAGGGTTTCTTCTGGAGTGATGGAAGTTTCTTCAGTTAGATAGATAGTTCTACAACTCTGAATAGCCAACACCTTTTGCACTTTAAATGGGTAAACTGCCTGGCATATGAATTTTATCTCAATAAAGCTATTTTTAAAAACCCACTTTGCTCTGAAAATGTATCTTGCCTTCCAAAGTATTGTATAGAAAGGAAACCCTTCAATCTGTTGCTTTTAAACCTTCAAATATGCCAACCAAGTATGATATGCCAGACTCTTTCCCCGCAAGTATTGGGAAGTACTATAAACCGACTGACTTTTTAAAGATAATCTGTGAAGAATGAAATGACTCCTAAATATAGTGGACTGCATTTCTAAGGCAGGTACTAAAACCTAATTTCCTTATGATTTACACCGCATCTTCCTATTCTGTAAACTAATGACATTTTCTCTACTCCAGGAGTTGGTGATGGACAGGGAGACCTGGCAGTCCACGGGGCTGTAAAGAGTTGGACACAACGAAGTGACTGAATTGAACTACTTCACAATCCATTAAACATAAAAATAAGATGAAAACCAGAAGTATTTAACGTAAGAATTAACAAACATTTTACTGTTAAATTCCACAGTACTTAATGTTGAATGACTTTAAGCAATATGATTTTTTTCTAAAGCAAACAACAATAAATCCAACATGGATATAACGTCTCTTGCTGTTGTTCAGTTGATGTCATATCTGACTCTTCACAACCCCTTGAACTGTAGTGTGCCAGGCTTCCCTGTCTTTCACTATCTCCAGGAGTTTGCTCAAATTCATGTCTGATGAGTCTGTGATGCTATCCAACTATCTCATCCTCTACCGCCCCCTTCTCCTGTCCGCAATCTTTCCCGGCATCAGGGTCTTTGCCGATGATATCCAGCTGACTCTTCACATCGGGTGGTCAAAGTACTAGAGCTTCACTTACTTGTCCGCCAAGAAGTTCTTCTAGGATTCACAAAGCCCTGTGATCCAAAACAAAGTACTGGTTTACCTTTTAACTAAGCTTTTTAACTAAACCTGAAGATTGAGGAGGAGATACTCAAGACAGTTATGGGGACTGGAAAAAAGTGTATTTATTCTACCAACATATGTTCATGTTCTAACTACACAAAGGGTACTGATGTGTCTTATAAGGCAGGAATACTGCTTGAAGAAAACCTTAAAATGAGATGTGACTAACCACCAACTTAAAATGAATGCTGCTGCTAAGTCCCTTCAGTTGTGTCCGACTCTGTGCGACCCCATAGACAGTAGCCCACCAGGCTCCCCCATCCCTGGGATTCTCCAGGCAAGAACACTGGAGTGGGTTGCCATTTCCTTCTCCAATGCATCAAAGTGAAAAGTAAAAAGTGAAGTCGCTCAGCCGTGTCTGACTCTTAGCGACCCCATGGCCTGCAGCCTACCAGCTTCCTCCGTCCATGGGATTTTCCAGGCAAGAGTACTGGTGTGGGTTGCCACTGCCTTCTCCAAAATGAATGCTAGGCAACCAATTCTTTCTGCACTTTCATTAAACAGGTTTGCTGCATTTTAAGTCAACCCACTTTAAAAAGGAAAGAATGCCTGCTAGAGAGAAAGCAGATAATTTAAGGTTAAAGGGGGGTGGGGGATGGGCGATAAAAAGGTTAACTCCAGGGACATTTAATGTCCTGAGACTACAATTAATTACCAAGAATAATTTTCTTTTTATTCCTGTATACCATTTTTCAAAAACATGTCTGCTCCTGAAGTTTACAAACTATCTGAGATATACCCTACACTTCTAAAAATGCAAGGAGAGGAATCATATGAACACAAGTCAGTTTACAATCTTCCATTAAGGAAAAACATCTCATTTGTATAGCACTTCATAGCAGTGACTTTACATAAACGCTCTCACTTTTAAGCCTTTACATCAGTTGCACCTGTTTTCGGGAAGGGTGGCAATGACAGGACATCCAGGCCTCATCTGGTTACCTTTTAAGCGGGTCTGCCAGGTCTTACTCAGCTACTTACCAAATATTTATTGATTACCCTACTTCAAAGGTTTTAGGCACTGGGAAAAAAGGGTGAGACAGCCTCTCCTCTCAGAATTTATATTCTACTAGGGAAGGCAGCTGCTGTTGTTTAGTCCCTAAGTTATGTCTGACTCAATGACCCCATGGACTGTAGCCCACCAGGCTCCTCTGTCCATGGAATTTTCCAGGCAAGAATATTGGAGTGAGTTGCCATGCTCTCCTCCAGGGGATCTTCCCAATTCAGGGACTGAACTCCACGTCTCCCGCTTGGCAGGTGGATTCTTTACTGCTGAGCCACATGATAAGACCCTAGGGAAGGCAGACAAACAGCAAATAAGGTAATACTGTGAAAAAATTAAGCAATCAGGAGAATGGAGGAAACTACAGTCAGGAGTAGGGAGAAGACAGTATTCTCTACCGAAACCCCATTTCTCCTTCCTGCTCGAAGAATCCTGCCTTACAAGGAGTACAAACTTCCTCACCTCCAAGGAAGTAAGCTACTCCCCTGGCTGCAGGAGATGAGTCATGGTTGGACCAGAACCAGTGTTTTCGTCAAAACTGCAAGATTAGCGCCTTCAAAGCAATTTACACCGGGAGTTTATAATCAAAGAGGTTTACAAACTTGGGCTGAAAAACTTATTTTCACTAACCTCTCACTGAAATTTAACATTTCTATCATGAACAGGCAACAAACAAATATTATTGGCAGTACCTTGACTTTGCACCAAGAGACATCAGATATTATCTTATCACATTACAATTGTTGAAGATACTTCAAAATATCATTTACACTCATCACTAGTTTGAACAGCTGCTAGATTATGTTATTGAAAGTGCTAATAAAGAAACATTACAACAACAAACTAATTTAACAGTTTGAGAGCTACAGTTTCAACTTTATAGATGGCACTAGTGGTAAAGAATCTGCCTGCCAAGTGAAGGAGATACAAGAGACACAGGTTTGATCCCTGAGTTGGGAAGATACCCTGGAGGAGGAAATGGCAGTCCACTCCAGTATCCCTGCCTAGGAAATCCCACGGACAGAGGGGCCTGGCAAGCTATAGGCCGTGGTCACAAAAGAGTCAGACACAACTGAGCACACAATCACAAGCTAAATTGTAACATTCTGATATATTTGGGTTTTCNCCAGTATCCCTGCCTAGGAAATCCCACGGACAGAGGGGCCTGGCAAGCTATAGGCCGTGGTCACAAAAGAGTCAGACACAACTGAGCACACAATCACAAGCTAAATTGTAACATTCTGATATATTTGGGTTTTCTCTTATGCGTTGACTTTACGAATTTAAAAATATTACTTTGAGAAGCCTACAGCTTCACATTGCTAAAGCTCTTATCACAATAAAGGTTAAGAATCCTCCATCATAGAAGGTCATAACCAAAATTCTTCTGAAAACAGAAAACAGAAAATATCAATAGCAGCATGTGTAACAGTTAAGAATCATGTGAAGTTTATTTCAGTTACACACATGTATCTTATATACTGCAGTTCAAAGAATTTAAAAGCCAAGTGGTCTAAAACTACCTCTGCACAAAAATACTTTGGAGTAAAAAATTAAAAATACATTAGTATTTTGTTTTTGCCAGAGGTATGACTCAGTTCTCCCCAGTAAGAGGTATGAGGAGGTATACTAGGAAGAGTTCTGCTTTCTGAAGTAAAATAAAAAAGCCCTCCTCTTCTTCCTGCCTTGAATGTGAAATAGACAAGCCATAACATACTTCAAGCCATGATCGTTATCTGGTGTCCAAGAGAACCACATGCTATGAAAGGCAAAGCAGGTTCGGACAGAGCCTGGTCCGAACCACTGTACAGCTAAATCATGTTGCATGAGGAAAATAAACCCTGATCTGTTTAAGACCCTGTTAGTCAAGTTTTCTATTACTTGCAGGTGAAATGTTCCTATCCGATAAATGACTGACTACGGATAGGGTGACAAAGTAAAGCTGCTGTGAGTGCTAACATCTGAGCCAAGACCTCATGCATGAGACAACAGCCAGGTAAGATCTAGAAGAGCACTCCAGGCAGAATGCTCGAACAAGCAGAACCAGTCAAAGGTGAAAGATATAAGGGATGATGTCAAAGAAGTGGGCAAGAGCCAGCCCACACAAGACCCTTGCCTTCCACCTTTTCCATGGAGTGCCACAACACACAGGCACACCTCACACACACAGTGCATTTCCAAGTTAATACAAAACACAAGGGAGGGAGACACCTCAATTAAAAACTGGCTTGAGGTATAGAACAATTCCTTGAAACAATAGTTATTTAAACAATCAAACAAAGGACTAGAGATTGGATAAATTATGTCTTCACATAAATACAAAGTAATAAAGGACTAACAATAAGTTAGGTAAATGTTCATCACACTAGCATGGGTGGGGGAAAACATAATATGGACCCATTTTTATTAAAACAAAAGCTAGAAGAAAATACAAAAATGTTTAAAGCAGGTAATAAGATTATGTGTTTCTTAATTTTTTTTTTCATTTAGATTTTAACTATCACTCTGTACTTTATTATCAGAAATACATGCCTCCAAAGTTGAAGAGTTTTTAAAAGCTGCTCACCAAATATAATGTGGCACCCTGGTGCGTCCTGGAACAGAGACATCACGTGAAGACCAAGAAAGCCCTCCTCAAGTATGAGCAGTAGTGATTGGTACTGGTTCACTAGCTAAGTCAAACTTATCATATAAGATCTTGCAAAAAAAAGAAAAAAAAACAAAACTGGGGAGGAGTATAGGGTAACCATCTTCACAACTTTTCTGTAAATATGAAACTATTGTAAACTTAGAAGTTTCTTTTTTAAAATGTTTAAGTCCTCTTACCTAATAAGACTCTTCAAGTGGCAAGTACAGACAGTGGGAGCTAAGGAATGGTAGGCAAAGGGAAGGACATCTAGGAATTCAGGAAATTTAGGAATGAAATTAGGAATTTCAGGCATTTAGGGAGAGATGAAAGTTAAGGACAACAAGTTCTGCATATGTCTACGTGGTATACAACAGGCCCTTACTGCAGATAATACTTATTTTTTTCTTTACTATTTTCAGAAACCAGAGGTTTAATCTATTTTAAAAAGGTCTTATTGATCCCTTCAACTTAAAAAAAAAAAAAGTGCTGAGAACTAATATACTTTTTACAATACCTTTGAGTTATAAGAATTTTCACTCTTAAAACTGCAGGAGACTTCCCTAATGGTCCAATGACTGACTGAGACTCCTAGTTCCCAATGCAGGGGGCCAAGGTTTGATCCCTGATTAGGGAACTAGATCCCACATGGTGCAACTCAAAATTTGCGTGCCTCAACTAAGACCTGGTGCAGCCAAATAAATATTTTAAAAAAGGAGGGGGGAGGTGAGTGGCTCAAGTCTTCATTCTCAACTTACCCACTTAGCAAGTAGTTTTCTAACTCAACGCATAATAAAACCTACAGGGAGAAGGTCTGAACATAGCCAAGCCCGTAGACTAGAGAGGACAGGGAAGGCACTTACTACACAAAGCAAAGCAAGTAAGTCTCTTAAAAAGCAGGGCATTTAGGAATGTCCAATTGCCAACGAGAACTTTAAGACTCAGGGTAATAATGTTCACCAATGACAGCCAGGAGTCAGGAATGAGACATTCTGGTGCACTCACAGCACTCTGTCTCAGCACATAAACACTGGTAAAGAGCCACACTGAAAAACGTGTTCACCATACTTTGTTTTGCAGTAGATTCTACATCTATTTCTTTAAATTTTTGCTGATTAACAACAACAAAACTTTGACCCTGACAGTAGATAAAGGGAATATGGGATACTCCTTACTCTACTTTTACAACATTTTTATAAACCTGTGAACCTGGATCAAACGTAGAAATTACTCCTCAAAAAGCTTTTCAAAACACTTAATGTACGTTAATACCAGGTCAGGGATATTTTTCCTCTCAAAAGTTTCATTTTAACCATTAAATTTACTCAACACCAAAATTATAACATCTTAAAAATTAAAAATTTACAGTCAAATGTAACTTCATATACTAAAACAATGTGAAAGTAAGTCATCATTTAGAAAAACTACTAGAATAAAGGCTATTAAATTTCTTCTAGAAGCCAGTATCTCAGTTAAAAAATATATATAATACAACAATTGCTTAACTATGAACCAGGCACTGTGCTTAATACTTCACTCTCATTAAAAACTCAAAGGCATTCTATAAATTTTGTACTGAGTTGGCCAAAAAGTTCATAACATCTTATGGAAAAATCCAAACAAACTCTGGCCAACTCAGTATTTTCTATAATTTGCATGTTAATCAACTTGCCCAAGATCAAACAACTAGGAAACTGGAACCCAACCAGAAACCATCTCATTGCAGAGTCTACCAATACTTCTGCTTCAAACAATCCTCCTGCTTCAAAACCTAAAACACTTGTCACTCAAGTAATTTCAATATATCAGAGACATCCATCTTCTCTTTCCCAAGCCTGTTGTTTTATCAATATAAGAAAATAAAAATGCTTATCAAAAAAAGAATAATTACTAACAACAGTTAACACACTGAGCACTTATGCTATGCCAGGGGTTGTTCTAAAACTTCTACATATTAACTAATTTAATTCTAAAAACAAGCCTAAGACAGGGACCATTATTATTATTCCCATTCTACAGGTGGGACATTGAAGCCAAAATAAGGTGGTAAAACAAAAGTCACACTGGTAATAGTATTAGACCCAAAATTTAAGTTGAATCCCAATGTCTGCTCTTAGCCACTTACCCTAAACTCCTTTTTCATTGAGACATTATCATGTTATCTTTGAAAATATACAGAGAGCGTTTCAAATTCCTATGAACAAAGTAAAAAAGCAGCTAGTAATATTCTGGAGCAGAGGTTGCCAAATTACAGGCCACAGGCCAAATCTGGCCAACCACCTCATTTTGTAAAGTTTCAAAATGGCTGATTTGGCCTTTTTTTTTTTTTAACCCTTTAAGAGCTGACCTGCAAAACCAAAAATATTAACCATCTAGCACCTTGCAAAAAAAGTTTGCTGACCCCGGCTCTGAAAGATGACACTATGTAAACTTTCTCGTACATAGTCAAATTAACATACATTTTTTATCATTATAAATAAAAATAGCAGCAGCTACTATTTATCAAGTGTATACTATTTATGAATGATCCTAACAGCACCCATTTATAACCAAGTAAACTACAACTCAGAGAGTTTAAATAACTTGCCCAAGATCACACAGCTAGAATATGAGGACCTTGTTTAAACAGTGTCTAGCCTTGAAGTCCATAATCTTTCTACATGACACTTCCTTCAAAACATATAAATGCGCATAGCCATGGAAAAACAACATTTTCTTTAAAAACTGATTAAAATTACATGATAAAAATGTCAACTTCCAGCCTGGATGGGAGGGGAGTTTGGGGGGTGAATAAATAAATGTATAGGTATGGCTGAGTCCCTTTGCTGTCCACCTGAAACTATCATGACATTGTTGATCGGCTATACCTCAATACAAAAAGTTACAAAAAAAATGCCAACTTCAAGGAGAAATAAGATGTTCATGTAAATGTATGCACAGGTATTAATCTTATTTTCTACTATATTTACATTTTTGCTGTTATTCCAATTGGAGTTATAACCCAGGGATATGCAAAGCATAGTAAGAATATGGCTATCTTCCTTATGCAAAAATATGGGGCAAAGAACTCATTAAAATAAACATAGAAAGCAAAATATATTTACTTAGTGCATTTAACTCTCCTCTGCCACTTCTGCAAACTAACACTCTCCTCTGCTACAGCCTCGCCCACCCTCACACAGCCCTGTCTAAAATGCTCTTTGGCTCATCCAATGCTCTTTGGCTCATCCACTCACCTGTCCACCTCCACCCCACCTAGCTCCCCACCCTATCCCCTGAGAGACAACATTAACCTATGTAAAATATCAGTGTACCAAGGAAAGAATTCAACAGAAGGGAGCTGCTGGTACACTGATTCATGAAGTCTTTTTTTATTATTATGCTGTTAATCTCCCACACTAATGGACTGATTTAGCTCACTATCAGACTATATCATACATATTTACAGTGAAAGCCACATAACAAAGATAATAAAGAACTGAATTCAGAACTCAGTGTGGGCAAGTATGCATGGATGCAGCTAAAACAACTATTCTGAGAAACACCTTGGTAATATTTTTACTATATTCTCCTTTCCAATCAGCTAGTCACCTGATGAGGTATCTGAGTAACGTCTCAGAATTCGGCTTAAGAATCTCTATGATTAATTCTGTCCCTGAGTTTACCGCCCCCCTCCTAATAAAACTATAAACTCAAGGTCAAGGACCACATCTGTCCATCCTCATAATTCCAAACCTTAACATAAGGCTTGAAATAGTGACCAAAGCTGCTTATAAATACGTATCATTTGCTTATTATTCACATACATTAATTTTATCTCTACTGCTAACTTCAGACTAACTTCGCTGAGAACAGAGATGTTTTAAATGGTTGCTTCCTAGGTTTAAGCATATTGCTAATACAATTCAAGAAATAACTTTAAAAGATCAATGCACACACACAGAAAAAAGATCAATGTAGTCGATGCTGAAACCAAGATAATTTCTTCCCTTATATCATGATGCTAGTAATAGCCCCTAAACAGAAATAATTGCAGAAATTTTTAGAAAAATGGTTTTACTAAGTCCTGGATTTCACATTTGTTAAAAAAACTATGGATTAATCCACTCCTAACTTTAAAATTCTTTTAAGTAATATGGAAACTTCCCAAATCCTTTGCGTGTGTGAAAAGTCGCTCAGTAATGTCTGACTCTTTGCGACTCCATGGACTATACAGTCCATGGAATTCTCCAGGCCAAAATCCTGGAGTGGGTAGCCTTTCCCTTCCCTAGGGGATCTTCCCAACCCAGGGATCGAACCCACGTCTCCTGCATTGCAGGCGGATTCTTTACCAGCTGAGCCACAAGGGAAACCCAAGAATACTGGAATGGGTAGCCTATCCCTTTCTCCAGGGGATCTTCCTGACCCAGAAATCAAACCAGGGTCTCCTGAATTTGCAAGCAGAGTCTTTACCAATTGAGCTATCAGGGAAGCCCAAGAAATATCTTTAAAAGATCAATACGCACACACACAAGAAATACTTTTAAAACATCAATACACACACACACAATGCAGTGGTTGCTGAAACCAAGATAATTTCTTCCCCTGAACCTACTAGCCTAAACTCTTTAATATAGCATTAAATGTTTAAGTAAATTCAACAGGTATCCTGAAAAAGTTTTGAGTTTCTCTAAATATAGTAAACTCAAGTTAACTGCATAATTATGAACCATCTTAATTTTCTTTTAATAACAAATTAATATACTGATTATAAGTCAACACATGACTGAAGCAGAAGGCCCATTCCATAGAACAGAAAGAAAAGCAGCTATTCCAGCAACCGTTAAGTTTCACCAAATCCTCAGCTGATGCAAGAAATATAAACTGAATATCACCTTAAAGAGGTGTTACAACGAAAATCCCATATGATGAATATGATAGGATATGATATGACAAATCTAGTAATTCATCTCAGTTGGATTTAGTTTGTGTAATGAGAAGACACCTGGAAAAAAAAAGGCATGGCCTAACATCCAGGCAGCTGAAAGTAATACTAGCTGGTTAGAAGCGACAGCAGCAGATTACCTTACAGTGCCACACCAAAGGCTGAAATTCCCCAAGTCTTACCTCACAGCAGCAATTGGAAGAGCAAAACTTGTCAAAAGGCAGGGTGAAAAGATGAACTCTGCAATTAAGTCTAGCTTTATAACAAAAGTATTTTGAGGTCAAAAGGTAAAAATCAACACTAATATACCTAATGAGAGTTGAGAAATACCTAGCAAACAGGTCTGATCACAAAGTTAAGAATTACTCAATCTTCTCAGAAATGAGCCTAATTTTTGTTGCCATCTACTGGGAGAAGGGCCCAAATGCTGTTGGTAGAGACCAGGTCTAATCTCCTTTAGAGACTAAGCTGCTTTCCCTAGGTGAGTAAAAGAAATGGAAATATGCAGGACTGTCTTGCAGAAAAATAGGCAGCATCACTGACTCGATGAACCCGAGTCTCAGTGAACTTCAGGAGTTGGTGATGGACAGGGAGGCCTGGCATGCTGCGACTCATGGAGTCGCAAGGAGTCAGACACGACTGAGCGACTGAACTGAACTGAACTGACTGCCTGTTCCAGCAATAAAATACTGACACTTCACAAATGCTTCAACTACACAGAACCCCACAAATTTTGGCCTCTACAGCCTTAACAGATACTATTTTAAGTCATAAACTTGCAATAACAGGTAGCATCTCTGCTGTCCCCACATAAGGAAAAAGATCAAATTAATTCAAACTACAGTCATCAAAGTCTACAAGAACATGCCAGAAATAAAAGCTGCTAAAGAAAAATAAATATTATGGCTACCACACCCCCAAATATTCTCTTTTGCTTTAGTTTCCCTTCAGCCACATCTAACCTCATTTTCCATTTTTTAAATCCTGTGGTATGTACTTTTGTAAAAATATTAATAAAATGGGTAACAAATAATCTACTGTGACATCAACCAGAGAGCAAAGGAAATATTTTACTAAAATATTTCACTTGATTAAACTAGGTAATATTAATTTCCACCTTTGAAAAAATAAAGTGAAAGTCACTCAGTCCTGTCAGACTCTATGCAACTCCCTGGACTATACAGTCCACGGAATTCTCCAGGTCAGAATACTGGAGTGAGTAGCCTTTCCCTTCTCCATGGGATCTTCCCAACCCAGAGATTGAACCCAGGTCTCTTGCACTACAGGCGGATTCTTTACCAGCTGAGCCACAAGGGAAGCCTGAGAATACTTGATTGGGTAGCCTATCCCTTCTCCAGCAGAACTTCCCAACCCAGGAATCAGACCAGGGTCTCTTGCATTGTAGGTGGATTCTTTCCCAATTGAGCTATCAGGGATTTTATATGTACATACTAAAACCACAATTTGCTTTTGTTTTAAACAGTTTTCTAGAGCAGTAGACACTAAACAAAAGGTTCCCCATAAATAAGACTGATTTAAATAACTCAGAAGAAACATGTATTCTTAAACAGCACTGATTTTTTTTTTTAATCTCTGAATAAATAGTTGAATGTGTTAGACTAGATGATTGCCAGCTTCCACTAAAAGAAGAATTCTGTGACTGAACAGAGGGGCAGTGGGAATCATTTAGATACCAGCTCTTGCCTACTGAACAAAACTTCTTAATCATGTAGGGAAACTGAACAAGAAATAAGCTTTACCTCCACTGCTTCTATTGCCTCAAAACTTACCACAAAGACCCTTATATGCAGTCCTAGAAAGGAAGCAATTTCATAAAAAGATAAGATCTGAAAACACTTTTAGTTTTCTTTTCAGTTCATTTACAAATTAAATATTTTTGTACATTTTTTTCATGTTGTCACTGCCTATTCATCAACCATAACTTCAACATGTCTATTTGTTATATTGAATTTCTTACTCTCCCATTTCAGAACCTCAACAATCTCAGCCCAAATTTCAGAAATGTGGACCCTCTCCTTCAGAGGGCCAGTTTACCTTACCAGTAGATCCTTGTCAACTCCACTTTTAAGCTCCCCACCCCTCCTACACCTATCCAAGCATCAGGGCCAGCTCAAGCCCCTCCTCTGTTCATAGTCTTCCTGGATAACTCCAATCTCTCTCTAAACTTGAGTACTCACTATACAAAACTCACCTTTGCACTTAAAAACAAATATGTATGATGTTTTATGTTGTGTTCTTTTGACATAGTCTGAACTCATCTGCAATATTAGTATATTTTGAAATAAAAGATCTCATTTTATAAATCTTATTTCTCCTCAGTACTCTACAAGAGGGCAGACCTTATATGGAACCAGAAATCCACAGGCGTTTGTTGATGATGAAATATTTGTGCAATGGAGGCAATTCCAACAATTTATTCAGCTTGGTCAAAAAAGCATGCCCTAATTCATCTGTTTCTTAGAGTCTCATATCAAGTTTTCTAAATGCAGAACACCTGCATTTGGAATATCTACAGAATACCTCTCTGTGCTAATTATACAGTTAGTTTGATTACCAACTAAAAGAAACATAACGAAACTCGGAAGACAAAAACTATATCTTAAATCCCTTTTGTATTTCCCCAGCAAAGCCCTATGGTGCACAGTAAGCACCTGATAAAACATGAACTGACAAACTTTCATCTACTTAATAACCATAATCCCCAAATGCCTAAACCTGGGGTATCCAAGTCACTAAAACAGTCTAGTACTTTAGCAATCCCTTAAGCAGCTGATTTTAATGAGCCTAATTCTGAAAAATTTATATTCTAGGATCCTACCTTCAGCTACCAAACCCTGAAAAACTAAAAATAAGCAAGTTGAGGGAATTCCTTGGCAGTTCAGTGGTCAGGACTTTGCACTTTCACTGCTCAGGGCCCAGGTTCAATCCCAGATTGGGGAACTAAGACTCTGCAAGCTGCCAATAAAATAAGCAAGTTAACCGCATGTGCATGCACGATCAGTCACTCAGTCCGGTCAGACTCTTTGCAAACCCCTGGACTGTAGCCCACCAAGTTCTTCTGTCCATGGAATTGTCCAGGCAAGAATACTGGAGTCAGTTGCCATTTCCTACTCCAGGGTATCTTCCCAACCCAGGGATCGAACCCTTACTCCTGCATTGGCAGGTGGATTCTTTACTGCTGTGTCACCTGGGAAGCCCAAGCTAACAGTTCAGTTCAGTTCAGTTGCTCAGTCGTAGACTATGTCAACACTATTATTTCACAATATAGTTCTTTAATGTGTCACCAGAATGAGCTCTACCACTACCATCTACCATGTATGATACATTATATGGAGACTTGTGCCAGCCTCTGTGAGGAGAGAAGAATGAAACCTCTACTCTCAAGAAGCCAAAGATCTCATAAAGAAGATGTAAAGAACTAGTAAGACTGTAAAAGCCATCAGTGAAACAAATGCTGCAGAAGGGAGCAGAAGAGTGAAGACTGAAAATCTTAACAGGAGCTACTGAAAGAAAGTTAAGAGTGTATGTAGCTACAGGGATACAGGTTGGGGGAAGGTACTAATCCAAGTGGACAGACGATCAAAGCCACTGCAAGAATGAAGCTCCCGGGTGTCTTCAGAGCGGAAGAGGCGGCTCCTTTGACTGCCCGCAGCTCAGAGTGCAAAACAGGGTTGCAAGATACTGGGGCCATAGCAGAAATTATAGCATTTTCACACATTTGCTGTTTACAAGGCAATTACAAGCACTGAAGTTTTAAGATAAGGGAGATTGGGGAAGGTCCCTTCATATGATCTCCATGAACCTGGTCTCTAAGGACACAAAGCAGCTTATATTACAACTCAACAGTGAATTTCAAACAGGTTATCCATACAAATTCACTTTGGGTTTTCAGGGCATCACACGTTTACCAGTATGAGGACTTGAAGATGAGTTAATGTGACCTTAAGAGGACAGCACAAGGTCCATCTATTTATTCAGAATGCTGCCCATGGGTGGAATGAGTAGGAGTTGTAAAGTCAGGGTGGAACTCATTCACTGGTTATGACAGCAAACAAGCGATTAAAACACACATTAAAATGCTGTAATTTCAAGTCTTGAAGGCTTGCTGATAAGACACTTCAGCTTATAAGTAATAAATAATTCAAAAATCCATGTATGGGTAATAACATCATATTTATAGAAATAAATATATATTTTCTAAAAAGAAACAGAATAAACTAAAATGATGTGTAAAATTCAGTTCTGTACTTAAATATGCAGTCTCAAAACATAAGTCCTCAATGAAGCATTTAAATGATCAACTATTTCATGCAAATAATGGACAAATAATGTGAAGTGGCTTGCCCTAATTTTTTTAATGATTCAACTTGCAGTCTCTGAAATATATATCAAGAGATTAAAGAAAATTCCCAAAACCTTGTTAGCATAACGGTGATCCAAAATGCTTATCAAAACAAATCAAATAGGGCATTACATTAAACCATTACAAAATATTTTCACTTTCAGAATCTTATTCTCACAACTTATTCCTTCAATAAACGTTAAAAGAATCTTCACTATGGGACAGACCCTGCGCTTGCTTCTATGTATAAAAGGGCAAAGACTAACTTCAAGAAATTCATAATCTACTAAGGAATACTGTTCTATACTCAAAGTATCTTCAAGTAGAACACCTACATACATTATAAAAGTATGTTCTAGGTAGAACAGAGTAAATAAATCCGGCAGTAGTGATCAATGCAGGGATGAATCAGGGGAGTAAGGGCTGAGTTCCAATCCATCTTTGTAGCCTGACCTCCTGAATACAGTGCCTGGCACTGAGACGGTGGCCATGACCACATCCTTCAGATTAAACACTTGAAGTTCACAAAGGTTGTATTATTTGCCCAAGGTCACAAACACAGAAAACGCATTGCCAGAACTGGAACCCAAGTCTTCTACCTTCAAATCAGATACCCACTTGAACAGCATTGTTCCTTAATGAGAGATCGGAGCAACAGGCAGCTTTTTAACTCTAGGCGCCTAGAATGACTTTTTAAATCACGCGTAACTCCAAAACTTGGAGAAGGCAATGGCAACCCACTCCAGTACTCTTGCCTGGAAAATCCCATGGACGGAGGAGCCTAGTAGGCTGCAGTCCATGGGGTCGCCAGGAGTCGGACACGACTGAGCAACTTGACTTTTCACTGTCATGCATTGGAGAAGGAAATGGCAACCCACTCCAGCGTTCTTGCCTGGAGAATCCCAAGGACAGGGGAGCCTGGTGGGCTGCTGTCTATGGGGTCACACAAAGTCGGACAAGACTGAAGTGACTTAGCAGCAGCAACTCCAAAACTATTAACAGCTTCTCGGCACACTCAAGACAAAATGCTGCTGCTGCTGTTAAGTCACTTCAATCGTGTCTGACTCTGTACGACCTCATAGACGGCAGCCCACCAGGCTCCCCATCCCCGTGGGATTCTCCAGGCAAGAACACTGGAATCGGTTACCATTTCCTTCTCCAATGCATGAAAGTGAAAAGTGAAAGGGAAGTTGTTCAGTCATGTCCGACTCTTTGCAACCCCATGGACTTCAGCCTACCAGGTTCCCGCATCCAGGGGATTTTCCAGGCAAGAGTACTGGAGTCGGGTGCCATTGCCTTCTCCGCAAGACAAAATGGGTTAAATCTAAATAATGAACTACTTGAGCAGCTTTTTTCTTCTGGCCAATCCAGTTTCCTGAAACTACAAGAATTACAAAAAAAGATCTAAAAGTCCTAGGAGAAAAACTATCTAACGAGCTTATTTCAGTCTAGAAAACAACTTTTGCCCATACCCTGAAACTAGCAATAAATTGGGGATTTTATTAAAGAACTGCATTCGTAAAAATCCAGGACGTTAGCCAAGTTCTACTTAAATACAAATCAAAAAACTGGCTCGATCTCAGTATAGAGATCTATTTACCATAAATAACAGCAAGCACCCACTGTATACAAAGAAATCTAGAAGACTGGACAGAAACGAAAGAACAATTTGCTAGGGGCTAGAGGTTTATTTCAGGGGCTTCCCTGGTGGCTTAGAGGTTAAAACATCCGCCTGGAATGCGGGAGACCTGGGTTCTATCCCTGGGTCGGGAAGATCCCCTGGAGAAGGAAAATGGCAACCCACTCCAGTACTCTTGCCTGGAGAATCCCATGGAGGGAGGAGCCGGGTAGGCTACAGTCCATGGGGTCGCAAAGAGTCAGACACGACTGAGCGACTTCACTTCACTTCAGGGATTTATTTCATAGGAAATAGACGGGAAAAGAGTGGAAACAGTGTCAGACTTTATTTTGGGGGGCTCCAAAATCACTGCAGATGGTGACTGCAGCCATGAAATTAAAAGACACTTACTCCTTGGAAGGAAAGTTATGACCAACCTAGATAGCATATTCAAAAGCAAAGACATTATTTTGCAAACAAAGGTCCGTCTAGTCAAGGCTATAGTTTTTCCAGTAGTCACGTATGGATATGAGAGTTGGACTATGAAGAAAGCTAAGCGCCGAAGAAATGATGCTTTTGAACTGTGGTGTTCGAGAAGACTCTTGAGAGTCCCTTGGACTGCAAGGAGATCCAACCAGTCCATTCTGAAGGAGATCAGCCCTGAGTGTTCTTTGGAAGGAATGATGCTGAAGCTGAAGCTCCAGTACTTTGGCCACCTCAAGCGAAGAGTTGACTCACTGGAAAAGACTGATGTTGGGAGGGATTAGGGGCAGGAGGAGAAGGGGACAACAGAGGATGAGATGGCATCACCAACTCGATGGACTTGAGTTTGACTGAACTCTGGGAGTTGGTGATGGACAGGGAGGCCTGGCGTGCTGCGATTCATGGGGTCGCAAAGAGTCGGACAGGACTGAGCGACTGAACTAAACTATGCCTTTAAGAAATCTATATAGCATAGCTGTCTAAACTATACCCAGACACTTATAAAATAAAAAAAAACACAAATGTAAAGCTAACATTACATGTTAAGAGCTAAAAGCACCAAGATTATATAACCTTCGAATTATATCTATTATGTAATATTCACCAAACTCTTACCCTTCCACCCTATCCAGGCACTCTGATGGCACAGCAGTCAGGAAGATGTGAGACGCTGAGCACTAAAGCAGACAGCACCCTGAGAGACTTGCTGAAGCCAAGAAACTTTCCAAGCAGGAAAACTGGCTGCATAGCTGGTATGGCCAGGCTACCATCGCTTTGGAGTGGGAAGGAAAACAGTGTTATTTTTCATCAGGTTTATGAGTACACCTTCAGGCAAAACACAAGGACACTGAGATAATCCTTGCCCTCAGGAAGCCCATGATCCAGTCAGGGAAACAAAAGCAATGCTTGTCAACAAACCTAGCACTATAATCCCCAAATGAAGCATATATAGATAACAAAGAAATGAAATGATCACGGGGTAGAAATTTTTGAGTATTTGTGAGTTGAGGTGAACCTAAAATGACTCAAAAGAAGGAAAAAGGCATGTCAGGCTGGCAAATCAAGAACCTGAAGATGAAAAGCAACAAGCAGGTTACTTTTTCAATTTGAGTTCATCCAATTACCTCAGCAAACATGCAAAAAATAAATGGGCAATTGGTATCAGTTTGTTGGAAAAGATTCCCACCCACATTCCCTTTAAAGAATTAAAAACAAAAACTCCCCCAGATTCTGTAAAAGAAACCAGACCAAGATTCTGAAATACTTTTCCTTAATTGTGGTGGTCGCTTAGCTGCTAAGTTGTGTCCGACTCTTGAGACCCCATGGGNATGCAAACAATAAATGGGCAATTGGTATCAGTTTGTTGGAAAAGATTCCCACCCACATTCCCTTTAAAGAATTAAAAACAAAAACTCCCCCAGATTCTGTAAAAGAAACCAGACCAAGATTCTGAAATACTTTTCCTTAATTGTGGTGGTCGCTTAGCTGCTAAGTTGTGTCCGACTCTTGAGACCCCATGGGATTTTCTAGCCAAGAATACTGGAGTGGGTTGCCATTTCCTTCTCCATCCTTCATTGAAGTCTCTGATATTAGAAAATCAATTTCATAAAAGCCACGAACCAGAACAGGAACAAATTTTTTCCACAATAAAAACACGAAGCAATCTGTCTGAACTTTCTCTCAGCAGAGTTAACAAGGTATGGTGAACAAGCATATCGCTGCAAAAAAAAAAGTAACATAACAATTGGGGTCCAAGTTCCACTACCAATTAAGCAGCAATTTCACATTATAAAGTACTGTAACTTCCTATCTCCAAGCTACCTCACACTGACAACTTTCCACCACTGCAACTGATGAAAGTTTTTTGTAATTACCTCAAAATAGATAATTTTCTAAAGCTAATAACAATTGTCTTACACTTATTTAGCAGTTTGTATTTCTTCTCAGCCATTATATCCACTGGATCTCACAATCAGCCAGTAGGAAAGAGATGGACTATCCATTCCCATTTTACAGATTAAAACAAATGGAGATCAGATAGGGTCAGAGAATAACTCAAGGTCACACAGCTACTAACTGGCAGTGTTATGAATTCCTAGGACAGCATGTGTCTTCTTTGCTAGGATGATGACCTCAGACAGGATCATACAACCACAGCCAGATAAAAATGCACTAATCTCAAAAGTTAGAATGGAAAAGTAAACATTACTTCAAATTTACTTTGCTACATGAAAGCATTGTTTTTATCCTGACCAAGCATCGTCTTCTCCACTGTAAAAAATAATTTTGTTTAGCACCTTCAGAAATTTTAACTACCAACATGTTCTAACTAAGTAAATGAAAAGTAAAATGCCTGTTTACAGACACAAAATAAATGTCAGCTGAACAGACTTAAAAAATTATCAAACTCCTGAAAAACTGGGAATCAAATGGAAGCAGTGATAATCTTAATTGTTGTTCTTGTGACCCCAAAGACCCCGTAGCCTGTCAGGCTCCTCTGTCCATGGGATTTCCCAGGCAAGAATACGGGAGTGGGTTGCCATTTCTTTCTTCAGGGAATCTTCTCTACCCACGGATTGAACCCAAGTCTCTGGCACTGTAGGCGGATTCTTTACTACTGAGCCACCAGAATAATCTTAATTACGGTCCTTCAATTCTTATGGATATTGATTGGTACATTCATTGAAAAAGGGTGATGTGGACAAAGCCCACAACCCTCAGCCATTTTAATGTGCTCTCTCTCAACTTCAAATAAATGAAATAAAAGCTCCCCCCAAAATTTCACAAAGTGATACAAAAGCCACACGAGTTCAGTACTTCTGAGGCTGAACGTAGAGCAGGAAGTTTCTAAAACAATTAGAAATGTGTTAGAAATATGTTTACTCTAAAATCCACACTTAATACTGAGTTCTTTACATGCTCTATGTATGAAAAAAGGCCTCAATAAAACCCTCTGCCATGTACTGCTTCTAAACCTCTGATAGTTTCACTCCATAACCCTAACTGCTGTCCCCTCTACCCCACTCCCCAGTAAACGCAACACACACACAGGCTTCATATATAGGCATCTTGCGTTTTTCTCTAACAACTAGGACCTTTGTTCCGAACGTCGGTTTTTTACCCCACTCAATAGCTCTTTCAAGTTTCTATCCCGTATTTTTTTTTGTTTTGTTTTGCTTTTTTGAGAGGAGATTGTGAGCCTCAACTTGCCGGGTCTTTTTAACAAATGAAACGCCAAAAATAGCTAGATACTGGAGAGGAATAAAAAGTTCAACAACACACCACAGAAGGGCCTACAAAACCAAGGAAAGCCCGGGGATCGGGTGATCTGGCAGCCCAAGCAAGACAGGGGAAGGCCGACGAGGAAGGGAGACAGCAGGGGAGCAGTTAGAAGTCCACTCGGAACAGGCCCACTGCGCCACTAAACGCTCCCCCCCAACCCCGCGCCCCATTCCACACACACCAACGTTCCCCTTGACACATTCTGTCCCCCCCAATTACCTGACGAAGCAATTAAACCATACCCACCACCAGATACCAGGCTTAAGCTAAACCTCCCCCAGGACAAAGTTAAAACAAAACAAAACAAAACAAAAAAAAATGGCATTATCAAAAACAAGTAAATCTGTCTTAAGGGTTTAGGAGCAGGCCCTTCCGTCCTCTGCTCGCCCCACGGGGCACCCAATTCCCTCTCGTCCCCCTGTTCCCCCGCAGGAGTTCAAATGTCTAAGCGCCCCTCGACCTCCAGCCACGATTTGCCTGTGTGTTTAAATCTTTCTTTTTTTCCCCTTCCTCCAGCAAATGAAAAGGTTTCGCTTATTTCTGAGGATGGGACAGACACGGAGAAAGGACAGGATGGGGGACGCTATCACCTCCGTTATTTGCACTCCCCTCTAACTTGTTCCACAACTGGAAACCCACTCACTGTGGAGGAGGATGGAGAGAGGGTGAACTGAATGGACAGACGTTATCATAGGTTTTATGTAATCCACATATAAATAAATTAATCGCCTGACTCGCTCTGAATACTAATACGACAAGAGTGACAACCGGTCCACCTCTCTCCCCACAGGTCCTAACCCCACCCCCACCCCCAATTTCCACGCCGATCAATGGAGAAGGATGCTCCGCTCCTCTCGGCCAAGTTTCTCGCCCTGTTTCACGCCGCTCTCCCCACCCCGCCCTCCCCGCGTCCTCTCCCGGCGTCCCCTCTCCGTCAAGCCTCAACTTCCCACGGGCTGAAAAATCAACTGACCCTCGCAGACCCCCCGTCTGCGGCCTCGCCCGCCCTCAACCGTCTCCCCCACCGTCGGCAGGAAACCTCTTACTGCGGTCGAAAAGTCACTCCGGCCGCTCCCTCCTCTGACCCTCGCTTCCCACAACTGTTGTCACTCGAGCTGCTCCCTAGTTTCCATTTCCGGGCCGTTCCCTGCCCCGGAGCCTCCCCTCTCCCGGTTTCCGGGCCCCCCATCCCATTTCCGGGGAACCCTGGCCGTCTTTCACACCCCACCTGCACTTCCGGCCCCCCACTTTCTGTCTTCCTAGACGCCCTCCAAGCTCCAAAGCCCACTTCCGGCCCCCCCCCCCACACACACACACGACACCCGCCGGGCTCCCCCAGACCCCTCACGCCTTTACCCCCCGGGTTCCGTGAAGGGGCCCTCCTCACGTTGGCGGGGAGGGGGAAACACCCAGCGCCCCGCCCCCCTCACCCCCCACCTCCGGCTCCCGCCCAGCCCCGGGTCCCCCCCCAGCCGCGGTCTCTCTCCCTC
>SJYA01000300.1:958091-988816 GCA_006410615.1 Neotragus moschatus | reverse complement strand
TTCCTTGTTTCTGGGAGGAATTGAGCGTTGGAAGCTTTCCCCTTACCTTTTTGGAGCCCCTTCTATCCCATTGGAAAGAGCGCGGGGCGGGAGTTGGTACAAAAATGTTTCAGCTGCTCTGCGCGTCAGCCCCACCCATAAATGACATCTGCTCTACAACAATAAGACTGCGGATTTATCGCTCGAGTAACCATCGGCCTATTTTTCTGACTACTTGAGCTGTTTAAGGTGGGCTTTTATGAATGATTTATTGTGCCCACGAAACTTACAAGTTGAACTGGGTCTCCACTCGGAACTCGTTTCTGATTTTCTCGCCGAGTTTACTTAACATCTGTCACCGAGATATTCGTGCACCTTGCACTTTTCCTAGATGGTATTTCTGTAAAATGAAATTTAGAATTCTGTATAACGTACTTATTTTGGTGCACGCATTGAACTGATCAGTTTTTCCAAGAGCACTTCAATCAAATAAACTGACTTTTGTGGCTTCAAAAGCATCTTTTAAAAAAGAAATAATGTGTATTTTACTTTTGTATCTAAGATTTCTAAATATTACATGCGTAATGTCAATGTTACAAACATGATAGCTTGTCGGACTTAAATTTTTCGTTAAACACTTTATAAGAAATGTTTGCACATTGAACTGGGATTTCCTAAAGGCTGAAATTTACTTGTTTTGTACATTTGTTTTACGATTGACTATTTTCCATTTGCTTTAAGATGTATGAACCTAACAGTTCTTCACGGTTAGCATGTGTGATTAAACAATATCATATGTATTCTGACTTCATTTTCTATTTTATCTACTTCAAGTAAGTTAGAATGTTCTGATTTTCGTTTTGCAGTCATTTCCGTAACTTGTCTTTAAAACTTGTTTTTGAGTGTTTCTTTTCCTGTTATACTTAATGTTGTAAGCCTCAACAAACTGAATACTGTTTACTTTTTTTTCTTTTTGAAAACTAACCATAGGAGTCCTCCTGGTATTACTTTTCCCCAAGAATGGTTCTGTTGTTGGTGTTCTTCAGACTTTACTCCCTGGTCTAACTTGGGCACATGCCTTCCTCCAACTTCTCTCATGATATTTTTCTTGCCCCATCCCCCAGTATTATTCTTTTTTCTTTTTTTTTTTAACACATCAAAAACTCTTGTCTATTTCAGGCCCTGTTTTCTGTCTGTTGCTTGTGTATTAAATTCTTTTCAAGTTCTGATTCCTTTATTTTTTTAAAGCAGACTGAGTATATTCAAGTTCTGCAAGGGAGAATTAATCTCAAATATGATTAATTCACTCTCTTGTTAAAACTGGTTGTTAAAAATACTAAACCCCAAAAATACTCTTTTCAGTCAAATGTCTTGAGAATATGTTATTTTCTAACCACAATATAATTTTTCTAAGTCTCAACCCAGGAAACTAAACATCCAGTGAGAGATGATCTGACATAAATAAGTACTAAAAGACTAGAATTACAATGTGTTTTATAAAATGGACTTTTCTCTGGAGTGACATTTTAAAATTGATTCCTGTGCATTTCTTCTCTCACTTTCTTTCTGCCTTTGTTCCCCAGAATGATGTATATTATCCAAAATATGCTCCAGATTTAGATGGATGCTTCTTTTACTGTGATTCCCTTTTTTTAAATTCTTGTTCATTGCTTTTATTTTTGTTTGCTTTAAATCCAAATAGCTACACATTTGACATGGATTTAAAGACAGATCTCTCATTAGAGCATCATACCATTGTCATAGTCCAAAATATATAAATATTGTATGTTACTATTTCCTTTGTCTTCTTGCTTATNGTGTATTAAATTCTTTTCAAGTTCTGATTCCTTTATTTTTTTAAAGCAGACTGAGTATATTCAAGTTCTGCAAGGGAGAATTAATCTCAAATATGATTAATTCACTCTCTTGTTAAAACTGGTTGTTAAAAATACTAAACCCCAAAAATACTCTTTTCAGTCAAATGTCTTGAGAATATGTTATTTTCTAACCACAATATAATTTTTCTAAGTCTCAACCCAGGAAACTAAACATCCAGTGAGAGATGATCTGACATAAATAAGTACTAAAAGACTAGAATTACAATGTGTTTTATAAAATGGACTTTTCTCTGGAGTGACATTTTAAAATTGATTCCTGTGCATTTCTTCTCTCACTTTCTTTCTGCCTTTGTTCCCCAGAATGATGTATATTATCCAAAATATGCTCCAGATTTAGATGGATGCTTCTTTTACTGTGATTCCCTTTTTTTAAATTCTTGTTCATTGCTTTTATTTTTGTTTGCTTTAAATCCAAATAGCTACACATTTGACATGGATTTAAAGACAGATCTCTCATTAGAGCATCATACCATTGTCATAGTCCAAAATATATAAATATTGTATGTTACTATTTCCTTTGTCTTCTTGCTTATACAGTGACATCAAGTACATGCTTGTAGAGACATTCCCAGTTAACAGCTTGATGCCATGATTTTTTTTTTCCTTTCAAAAAAGGAACTTAGAGAATATAGCTTGAGGTTAATATAGCTTAATTCTCAAATCTGATCTTTTTAGTGATGATCCAAAGGCATAGAAAAATCAGTGTCCTGCTTTCTAAATCAAAGATTTACCCAAGTGTTCCTACTCCAGTTTTAGTAGTATATATTATATCGGGTTCTAATCCTTTGAAAACTAGCAGATTCATAGTTAGGGCCAGAAGGAATCTTGAATATAGTTCAGACCAGGGATATTTCGCCTAGTTTCTAAGAAAGTCTTATGTTGTGTTTCTGAATGAAGATCCTTCCTTTATTTTAAATCAGCAACTTGTAATTTATTGTGGGGATGCAAAATATAAGAGGATTCCTGCCTTGAAAGAGTTTATCATTCCTTCAACAAAAATTGAACACCTTTTATATGTCAGCTACATTTCTAGACTCAGAGAATCATCAGTGATCCAAACAAAGTCCCTCCTCTCCTGAAGCATATAGTCTAGTGGGAAGAATATAGGTAAGTGACTTGTTTTCTGTAAACACTCTAATGCTTTAGCTTTTAAGTACAAAGAGATTCTTGAGGAATTGCCAAGTTAATGAATAGCTCAAACATTTTAAAAGCGATGAGTCCAGAAGAAGCAAAAATCACTTTAGACTACGAGGTGCAGGAGAGCACTCTGACAAGATTTTTACTCTTGAAATTCTGTCTTACCTGTTCCCTTGAAATAGAAGTGTTGCTTAAGGTGGTCAGAACTAGCGACTTGGATTTAATGTGACAAATACTAGAAAACTGCTAAAAACACTAACCATGTGCTAAGTAGGTAAGAGTTGGCAGATATGGCCTGTTGCTCCTAAAAACATAGGTGGTTGCCCCAAGAACACAAGTATGTTATAGTCACTCCAGCAGATGAAAGAAGGATGAAGAATTATGAAATAGATTAGTCTTATTTTATCTAACTTATTAAATCTTAGAACTCCCGAAAAGACACCTGAAGCTAATGTCATCTGGGAAAAAAAAAATCCTAAAACTCACTCCCCGGAAGTGGCAAATATTTTTGACATGCTTTAGAGCTGTAGCACTGATAAACTGAGAACACCTGAGGTCCCATGCCAGTCTGTGACAGGAAGCTGTCATTTCAGTGACTTCTGAAAATGGAATTAAAACTAGACTTGGTGGCAGTTGTTTGAAAGAGACTTCACAACAAAGCATTGTGCTGCTGACACTTCAATCCACTGACCAATTTGAAAGATTTAAAATTTAGTACAGTCTAATAAAAAATGTCAATCCAAACACCCTTTGGCCAAGCATATCCATATCTAGGATTTTATATCCCAAAATGTTTTCCCATGTGTACAAGGATGTGTGAGCAAGAATGTCCACCAGTGCTCACTTCGGCAGCATGTATACTAAAATTGGAAGAATGCAGAGAAGATTAACATGGCCCCTGCACAAGGATGACACGCAAATTCGTGAAGCATTCCATATTTTTGTTTGACAGAAAACAATAAAGTTTTGTAAAGCAATTATCCTTCAGTAAAAAATAAATCACACCCCCCCAAAAAAAAACACAGTGTACACCAAAGTAAATAATTGTAAAAATAGCTTTCCATAAACTACTATGCAATCTTGGGCCTTCCCAGTCGGTCCAGTGGTTAAGAGTCCACCCTTCTACTCAGGGCAGGGGTTTGATCCCTGGTCTGGGATCCCATATGGCCCAAGGCGCCAGCAAAAATAAAAAGATGAAAAATATTATGCAGTCTTTTGAAAAAGATGTACTAGATCTCTTGTTTTTTCAGTTGATTAAATAAAATCTTAAGCAAGGAAAGCAGGGTTAAACATCATATGATCCCATTTTTAAAAAGAGCACCAATAGTTTTTTTTTTTTTTTGAATAAACATTAGAGGGAAAAGCTAGAGGGATTCCCTCTCCTGGATAGAGTTATGGATTGCTTTTGCTTTCTCCATTACATATTTCTGACAGATCTGCAGTTTTCCTACAGAAATATTTTTGTAATCCGAGAAAAACAATAAAGGTTTAAAAATGAAGACACAAGCAGAGAACCCTTACTCTGAGAAGTTGCCCTCCTCCGTGTATCGTCTTCCTCCTGTTTCACCAGTGCCGCCTTTGAGCCACCTCCCACCCTAAACCATGGGCCACATCAACAACTCTTGTCACCAAGATCCTGCTGTGTTGTTCTTGTGAGGGGGGAGTGGGCGGGGTTCACACAGTGTGGAAGTAATGTTTATTCCAGAAATTCAGAGGAGGTGCAAGTTGGCTTAATGGTTGCTTGTAAAATTTTAAGGAGTTCTTACTGAAACTCCTGGTCTTATGTTTTTGCTTTCGTTTTTGCTTTCAATGTAAGTAGTAATTACTTTTGAAAAGCTAAGGGACAGCCCGCCCTTGCCTGGTTGGGTGTGTGATTGTACTAATCAACTATAAAAGAGACATGGAGGGAATTCCCTCTTGGTCCAGTGGTAGGACTCGGTGCTTTCACTGCTGTGTCTGGATTCCATCCCTGGTCAGGGAAGTAGCCTGACTGACTAAACTAACCTTCGATGCCCTGGCTGTGACCATCGAAGCCAAAAAAAAAAAAAGAGAGAGAGATGTGGAGAATAAAGTAAAACAAAGATGGTTTACTGAGAGATTTATTTGCCCTCCAGTAAAGCTTAAAGAGGGCTTCCCTGGTAGCTCAAGACTAAAGAATCTGCCTGTAATATGGGAGACCCGAGTTCGATCCCTGGGTTGGGAAGCTCTCGTGGAGAAGGGAATGGCCACCCACTCCAGTATTCTTGCCTGGAAAATCCCATGGACAGAGGAGCCTGCTGGGCTTCAGTCCATGGAGTCCACAAAGAGTCAGACATGACTGAGTTATTAACACTTTAAAGCTTAAAGAGCAAAATTTCATAAGTAAATTGAAATCATATCAAATGGACATCCAGATTATACATTTTTGGGAACTTGAATGGGATGCACTCAGCTTGATATTATGTTGGTATTTTCCCAGGGGACTCAGGCACCCCTAAATCACACTCTGCTATAGCCATGCCCCCCTCCACATAAGAGTCACGTGAGTGGAGAAGATAAAGCAGAGGCAAGTAAACAAGTCTGCCCTTACCCCTTCCTTGGCCTTAGTGGAACTTACTGCTGATGGAACTTCACAGCCATGGTGCCCACCAGCCAGCACCAAAACGTTTCTACACAGAAAGAGCTGCTGCTCTTTTTCAAGTCCAAAGTACAGCAGCGCGCTTGCATTCACATGTTTTCCTCTCCCCAGTTGTTGAAGGCCAGACTCACCCCGCTCTTCTTCAGGTGTCTCTCAAAAGCCCTCTTCCTCTGCCTGCAAAGATGAGCTTTTCCCTTCTTCGCTGCCTTTTAGGACTTTCTGCCCAGCCTGCACAGGGCCCTCACCCAGGAGTGTTTGGGTTTTTCCTCCCACTCCTGACAGCAGCACCTGAGGTGAACATACCCTTCTCTGCCCTGCAGGTTCAGCCAGATGTCCGTGCCTCCCACACGATTCCGCTTCTCTTCCTCATGTCTGAAACACCAGAAAAATGATCCTCAGCCCGGGACACTTCAGAATGGGCCCCACTCGAGTCATGAAATCACTTTTAATCAGAAATGTAAATTCCTTTTAATTTTTTTAAGTGGCCTATGGCACTTTTCAGAGGAGAGGGAGAAAATAACACCAACAAGGTGGTTGGTTTTTAAAATAACAATATTCAGTACTTTGTTATAACCTAGTCTTCAAATGGGCTCCTAAATCCTCACTTCAAAATTACACAAGAACTGGCCAGAGCTCCAGGATCGGCTTCTCCCAGGTAAATTGTTCATTCAGCATCTCTGAGTGCCTGCTCAACCTGGGC
Organism: Neotragus moschatus; assembly: GCA_006410615.1. NCBI lineage: Eukaryota > Metazoa > Chordata > Mammalia > Artiodactyla > Bovidae > Neotragus > Neotragus moschatus. The sequence goes on along the minus strand of SJYA01000300.1, from coordinate 982,485 downwards.
AGTTAATTTGGTCTCACCCTCCATTGACCAGGTTTGTCTCCTAATTATATGGGGCAGCAGAGCACTTAATTGGGAGTCACTGGGTCAGGGATCCTTTTATTCCTTCTGCTAGCCTACAAGCCCTTGACCTGGGGCAAGACAATTTGTCTCAGCCCCAGTTGCCTCACCAACATAATAAGGTTACTAGTCTAAGAGATCACTAAGGTTTATTCCATCTCTGAAATGCTGTTTCGTGTGAAAGTAGTGTTTGACCCTAGGAAAAAAGTACTAAAAAAAAAAATTTTTTTTCTTTAAATTAAGCGTGCTTTGCAGATCTTTAGTGGCTCTATGACCTCTTGTAAGTTCACCTGCCTGAGGTTTCGTGTCTTCATCTGTAAAAACGAGCAGTTCATCCTTGGGCTGCTTCACACATCCCACAGTGAGAACCAAAAAATGTCAAAAGCAATCCAGGGCAGGGTTTCTCAAAGAGAGGTCATGATCAAATAAGACTGGAAAATCCTGGGTTCAGCACAAATCTATTTGCTTTTCTTCTCCAATATTTCTCAGAGGCTTTCAAGTCCTGCTGTGCAACAGGATTTCTCTGAGAGGAAACAGCAGGGTGAGCTTTTCCTACCAGCACGTGACTCCCGAACCCCTTTTCCTCTGAGCGTCGCAGGATCTGAGGTTCTGTGGTTGCCCTTTGGAAAAGACCCAGCAGTGGGCCTGCTATACAGCACCAAAGACTGAGGAAGTGTCTGTTGGGCATTTGTGTCGCCTTACCTTCTTCCAACGCCAAACCAAACTTCACTTTTCCGTGAAAACGATTGTTGTAACTGGTTAGTCATCTCAGGACTGTGTTACTTTATTTATTCTTACCATCATCTTATGTTTCCACAGAAATATCTATTGATGTCTTGATTGGAGTTGTAAAGCATGTGTAGTCTCCATTTGTGGTGAACGAACATCTTTGCAATGCCAAATTTTCAATCCGAAAACATAGTATTTCCTTCCTTTTAGAGTTTTTTAGATATACTGAAGTTTGCTCAAAGATTTCTTACAGTGTAGAAATGTTACATATATCTTGTTAGCATTCTAGGTGTTAAGACTTTTTTTGTTGTTCTATTGTAAGTTAAACTCCTTTTTATACTTGGATTTTCTGTTGTTTTTTGCTCCTAGTAAATTTCCTTTCATCTAGTAATCTCGCTATCTCACTAATTCTGGTAATTTGTGATTCTTTTATTTTTCTTCCAGTTTTACTGAAATATATTTGACATACAGCACTATATAAGTTTAAGGTGTACAACATAATGATTTAACTGACATACATTAGGAAATGACTCCCACAGCGAGTTTAGAGAATATCCATCTTCTTATGTTGATACAAAAGAGAAAAGATTTCTTAGGAGAACTCTTAGTATTTACTCTTTTAAAACTTACATATATAACGTACAACAGTTTTTAACAGATTAATCATGTTAATCCCAGTACTTATTTATCTCAAGCTGGAAATTNAAGATCCTGCTGTGTTGTTCTTGTGAGGGGGGAGTGGGCGGGGTTCACACAGTGTGGAAGTAATGTTTATTCCAGAAATTCAGAGGAGGTGCAAGTTGGCTTAATGGTTGCTTGTAAAATTTTAAGGAGTTCTTACTGAAACTCCTGGTCTTATGTTTTTGCTTTCGTTTTTGCTTTCAATGTAAGTAGTAATTACTTTTGAAAAGCTAAGGGACAGCCCGCCCTTGCCTGGTTGGGTGTGTGATTGTACTAATCAACTATAAAAGAGACATGGAGGGAATTCCCTCTTGGTCCAGTGGTAGGACTCGGTGCTTTCACTGCTGTGTCTGGATTCCATCCCTGGTCAGGGAAGTAGCCTGACTGACTAAACTAACCTTCGATGCCCTGGCTGTGACCATCGAAGCCAAAAAAAAAAAAAGAGAGAGAGATGTGGAGAATAAAGTAAAACAAAGATGGTTTACTGAGAGATTTATTTGCCCTCCAGTAAAGCTTAAAGAGGGCTTCCCTGGTAGCTCAAGACTAAAGAATCTGCCTGTAATATGGGAGACCCGAGTTCGATCCCTGGGTTGGGAAGCTCTCGTGGAGAAGGGAATGGCCACCCACTCCAGTATTCTTGCCTGGAAAATCCCATGGACAGAGGAGCCTGCTGGGCTTCAGTCCATGGAGTCCACAAAGAGTCAGACATGACTGAGTTATTAACACTTTAAAGCTTAAAGAGCAAAATTTCATAAGTAAATTGAAATCATATCAAATGGACATCCAGATTATACATTTTTGGGAACTTGAATGGGATGCACTCAGCTTGATATTATGTTGGTATTTTCCCAGGGGACTCAGGCACCCCTAAATCACACTCTGCTATAGCCATGCCCCCCTCCACATAAGAGTCACGTGAGTGGAGAAGATAAAGCAGAGGCAAGTAAACAAGTCTGCCCTTACCCCTTCCTTGGCCTTAGTGGAACTTACTGCTGATGGAACTTCACAGCCATGGTGCCCACCAGCCAGCACCAAAACGTTTCTACACAGAAAGAGCTGCTGCTCTTTTTCAAGTCCAAAGTACAGCAGCGCGCTTGCATTCACATGTTTTCCTCTCCCCAGTTGTTGAAGGCCAGACTCACCCCGCTCTTCTTCAGGTGTCTCTCAAAAGCCCTCTTCCTCTGCCTGCAAAGATGAGCTTTTCCCTTCTTCGCTGCCTTTTAGGACTTTCTGCCCAGCCTGCACAGGGCCCTCACCCAGGAGTGTTTGGGTTTTTCCTCCCACTCCTGACAGCAGCACCTGAGGTGAACATACCCTTCTCTGCCCTGCAGGTTCAGCCAGATGTCCGTGCCTCCCACACGATTCCGCTTCTCTTCCTCATGTCTGAAACACCAGAAAAATGATCCTCAGCCCGGGACACTTCAGAATGGGCCCCACTCGAGTCATGAAATCACTTTTAATCAGAAATGTAAATTCCTTTTAATTTTTTTAAGTGGCCTATGGCACTTTTCAGAGGAGAGGGAGAAAATAACACCAACAAGGTGGTTGGTTTTTAAAATAACAATATTCAGTACTTTGTTATAACCTAGTCTTCAAATGGGCTCCTAAATCCTCACTTCAAAATTACACAAGAACTGGCCAGAGCTCCAGGATCGGCTTCTCCCAGGTAAATTGTTCATTCAGCATCTCTGAGTGCCTGCTCAACCTGGGCAGTTAATTTGGTCTCACCCTCCATTGACCAGGTTTGTCTCCTAATTATATGGGGCAGCAGAGCACTTAATTGGGAGTCACTGGGTCAGGGATCCTTTTATTCCTTCTGCTAGCCTACAAGCCCTTGACCTGGGGCAAGACAATTTGTCTCAGCCCCAGTTGCCTCACCAACATAATAAGGTTACTAGTCTAAGAGATCACTAAGGTTTATTCCATCTCTGAAATGCTGTTTCGTGTGAAAGTAGTGTTTGACCCTAGGAAAAAAGTACTAAAAAAAAAAATTTTTTTTCTTTAAATTAAGCGTGCTTTGCAGATCTTTAGTGGCTCTATGACCTCTTGTAAGTTCACCTGCCTGAGGTTTCGTGTCTTCATCTGTAAAAACGAGCAGTTCATCCTTGGGCTGCTTCACACATCCCACAGTGAGAACCAAAAAATGTCAAAAGCAATCCAGGGCAGGGTTTCTCAAAGAGAGGTCATGATCAAATAAGACTGGAAAATCCTGGGTTCAGCACAAATCTATTTGCTTTTCTTCTCCAATATTTCTCAGAGGCTTTCAAGTCCTGCTGTGCAACAGGATTTCTCTGAGAGGAAACAGCAGGGTGAGCTTTTCCTACCAGCACGTGACTCCCGAACCCCTTTTCCTCTGAGCGTCACAGGATCTGAGGTTCTGTGGTTGCCCTTTGGAAAAGACCCAGCAGTGGGCCTGCTATACAGCACCAAAGACTGAGGAAGTGTCTGTTGGGCATTTGTGTCGCCTTACCTTCTTCCAACGCCAAACCAAACTTCACTTTTCCGTGAAAACGATTGTTGTAACTGGTTAGTCATCTCAGGACTGTGTTACTTTATTTATTCTTACCATCATCTTATGTTTCCACAGAAATATCTATTGATGTCTTGATTGGAGTTGTAAAGCATGTGTAGTCTCCATTTGTGGTGAACGAACATCTTTGCAATGCCAAATTTTCAATCCGAAAACATAGTATTTCCTTCCTTTTAGAGTTTTTTAGATATACTGAAGTTTGCTCAAAGATTTCTTACAGTGTAGAAATGTTACATATATCTTGTTAGCATTCTAGGTGTTAAGACTTTTTTTGTTGTTCTATTGTAAGTTAAACTCCTTTTTATACTTGGATTTTCTGTTGTTTTTTGCTCCTAGTAAATTTCCTTTCATCTAGTAATCTCGCTATCTCACTAATTCTGGTAATTTGTGATTCTTTTATTTTTCTTCCAGTTTTACTGAAATATATTTGACATACAGCACTATATAAGTTTAAGGTGTACAACATAATGATTTAACTGACATACATTAGGAAATGACTCCCACAGCGAGTTTAGAGAATATCCATCTTCTTATGTTGATACAAAAGAGAAAAGATTTCTTAGGAGAACTCTTAGTATTTACTCTTTTAAAACTTACATATATAACGTACAACAGTTTTTAACAGATTAATCATGTTAATCCCAGTACTTATTTATCTCAAACTGGAAATTTGTTCCTTTTGACCACCTTCATCCAATTCCTCCTTCCTCCAGTCCCCACTTCTGGTAACCACAAGTCTGATCCTCTTCTTTTTTTCTATTAAGTTTGTTTGTTTGTTGAAGTTTAATTGACCTATAATACTATGTTAATTCCTGATGCATGAAATAGTGATTCCATATTTCTATACATTACAAGATGATCACCATGATAAATCTAGTTACCCTCTGTCACCATACAGCGATATTACATGATTATTAACTGTATTCCCCACTCTGTACATTTCATGCCTGTAGCTCATTTATTTTACAACTGGAAATTTGTACCTCTTAATTTCTCTATGTATTCCATTCATACTCCCACCCCTTTCCCCTCTGTCAACTCTTAATACCTCCTTGCTCTCTATCTATGACTCTGTTTTGTTATATTTATTTGTTTTTCAGATTCCACATATAAGTGAAATCATACAGTATTTGTCTTTTTCTAACTTTTTTCACTTAGCATACTACTCTCTAAGTCCATTCATGTCACAGATAGCAATATTTCATTCTTATATGGCTGAGTAATATTCCACTATACATATAGACCACATCTTCTTTATCTGGTTCATCTGATGATGGACACTTAGGTTGCTTCCATATTCTGGCTATTTGAATAATAGTGCAATGAACAAAGAAGTGCATATATCTTTTCAAATTAGTGTTTTTGTTTTCTTTAGAAAAATACTCAAGAGTGGAATTGCTAGATCAAAGACACTTGCTCCTTGGAAGAAAAGCTATGTCAAACCTAGACAGAATATTAAAAAGCAGAGGCATTACTTTGCCTACAAAGGTGCATATAGTCAAAGCTATGGTTTTCCCAGTAGTCATAAGTGAATGTGACAATTGGACCNGCTAGATCAAAGACACTTGCTCCTTGGAAGAAAAGCTATGTCAAACCTAGACAGAATATTAAAAAGCAGAGGCATTACTTTGCCTACAAAGGTGCATATAGTCAAAGCTATGGTTTTCCCAGTAGTCATAAGTGAATGTGACAGTTGGACCATAAAGATAGCTGAGCACTGAAGAACTGATGCTTTTGAACTGTGGTGTTGGAGAAGACTCTTGAGAGTCTCCTTGGACAGCAAGGAGATCCAACCAGTCCATCCTAAAGGAAATCAGTCCTGAATATTCTTTGGAAGGACTGATGCTGAAGCTGAAGCCGAAGCTCCAATCCTTTGGGCACATGATGCAAAGAACTGACTCATTGGAAAAGACCCTGATGTTAGGAAAGATTGAAGGCCGGAAGAGAAGGGGACAACAGAGGATGAGATGGTTGGATGGCATCACTGACTCGAGGGACATGGATTTGAGAAGGCTCCGGAAGTTGGTGATGGACAAAGAGGCCTGCTGTGCTGCAGTCCATGAGGTCACAAGGAGTCGGACATGACTGACCAAGTGAACTGAACTGATGGTAGTTCAATCCTTAAGAAAACCAACCCTGAATATTCATCAGAAGAACTGTTGCTGAAGCTGAAACTCCAGTACTTTTGCCACCCAATGCAAAGAGCCAATTCACTGGGAAAAGGCCCTGATGCTGGGAAGGATTAAAGGCAAAAGAAGGAGTGGCAGAGGATAAGATGGTTGGATGGTATCACTGACTCTAGATGAATCTTCACAAACTCCAGGAGTTAGTAGAAGACAGAAGAACCTGTCTTGCTACAGTCCGTGAGGTTTTGCAAAGAGTTGGACTTAGCAACTGAACAACAACAAATAGTAGTTCTGTTTTTAATTTTTGAGGAACTTCCATCTGTTTTCCATAGTGGCTGCAATCATTTACATTCCCTTCAACAGTGTACAAGGGTTCCCTTTTCTCCACATCCTCACCAACACATGTTATTTGTTTTCTTTTTGATAACCATTCCGACAAGCGTGAGGTGATATCCCATTGTAGTTTTGATTCGCATTTCCATGATGATCAGTGATGTTGAGTATGTCTACTGACCATCTACATGTCTTTGAGAAATTGTCTGTTTAGACCCTCTACAAGTATCCATTTATTATTCAGGTTACTTGTTTTTACTGTTGTTGATTTGTATAAGTTCTTTGTATATTTTGGATATTGACCTCTGATCAGATGAAGTTTGCAAATATCTTCTCCCATTCAGTAGGCAGCCTTTTAGTTTTGTTGATAGATTCCTATGCAAATGTTTGTTTGACATAATCCTATTTATTTTTGGTTTCCCTTGCCTGAGAAGACAGATCCAAAAAATAATTACCAAGACTCATATCAAAGAATGTGCTGCCTGAAAGAATCTATAATTCTTTTCTACTTTCTGACACAAAAAATGACATGCATTTCTTCCTTTCTGATCTTCATGTCTTCCTTATCCTTGCCTTATTGCATTGGCTAAGACTGCCACTAAAATGCTGAAGAGAAATACCAGGCATTCTGGTCTTGTTCTGACTTTGGAGGAAGACTTTCAGTATTTCACGATAAAGTATGTTGTTTGCTATAAGTTTTTTAAAACTCAGATAAACTATGTTTCCTTTTATTTCAAGTTTGCCAAAAGTTTCTGTCTTGAATGGATAGTGAATTTTAGTTTTTAAAAATCTTTTAGCTGTATACTAAAATTTGCTGTTTTTCTCCAAATCTGTCTTTAGATCATTATCAGTTGTTTGCTTCCTGGCCCAGGCCTCTGTGCTCAACATTCCTGCTGCTGCTGCTGCTAAGTCGCTTCGGTCGTGTCCGACTCTGTGCGACCCCATGGATGGCAGCCCACCAGGCTCCCCCGTCCCTGGGATTCTCCAGGCAAGAACACTGGAGTGGGTTGCCATTGCCTTCTCCAGTGCATGAAAGTGAAAAGTGAAAGTGAAGGCCTAAGTAACACCTATTGCTTTTCCATGCTGCTGCCCCATTGTTCTTGTTCAGTAGCTGAGTGGTGTCCTACTCTTTGCAACCCCATTGACTGCAGCATGCCAGGCTCCTCTGTCCTTTGCAATTGCCAGGAGTTTGCACGAATTAACGTCCCTTGGGTCGGTGATGCTATCCAGACTTCTCATCCTCTGCGGCCCTCTTCTCCTTCTGCCTTCAATCTTTTCTAGCATCAGTCTTTTCCAGTGAGTCAGTTCTTCACATCAGGTGGCCAAAGCATTGGCGCTCAGCTTCAACATAGTCCTTCCAATGAATATTCAGTCCTTTTGTATTGACTGGTTTCATCTCCTTGCAGTCCAAGGGACTCTCAAGAGTCTTCTCCAGCACCACAGTTTGAAAGCATCAACTCTTCGGGGCTCACCCTTCTTTATGGTCCAATTCTCACATCCATACATGACTACTGGAAAGGCCATAGGTTTGTTGATCTTTGTCAGCAAAGTGATGTCTCTGCTTTTTAAAATGCTGTCTAGGTTTGGCATAGCTTTTCTTCCAAGGAGCAAGTGTATTTTGCTGTGTACTTGGCCCCAGTCACCCAGGGGACTTCCTATTGGTCACCCCACATCCAAATCCCGTCCTCTTTAAATCTCATCTGAAATGTCCACTTGACATTTAAAATCAGTAGGGAAATGGAGAACCGTTCTATAATTACCATGACAATTGGCTATCAAATTTGTCACAGAATAGAAACAGTTAACTAAATCCCTATCACGCATTAAAAAATCTGTACTCCTGCACTATATTTTAAAATTTTTCATATGGATTTAAAAACTTAGTGCTATACACACAAACATACACTATGAAAGTTCCATACAAAAATAGGACAGGACAGCATTTTCATTTGGAGGTAGAGTCTACACAGTAACCTGAGAGCCGTAATGGGAAAGAGTGGCAGATCAAGCACGTGTGAAATAGAATGTTTTCTTCACGAATGATGCTTCAGACTAATGCATGGCCTGCGGAAAGTGTTGGCCACGTATTCACCAGGCAACGGGCTAATATACCCTGTGTCCAAAGATTGTCAACCCGACAATAAGAAAAACAGCCTAATGGAGAAATGGGGGCTATGGACAGGCACCTGAAGAAATACCACATGACTAATAAGCATTATGAAAAGACGCTTACTAGTAACCTTACTGAGTGATCACGGAAGTTTGAAAACCACCAGATTCAGATTTTTACACTGCAAAAACAAACCATCAGGTTGTCAAGGCTGTGAGAGGTGGCTTCACTTGAGTGCCATCAGCTCCAGGACCGGGCCAACAGTACCAGAACGGAGCACCTTCCGCTCCAGAATCTTGCTATCTACAGGGAGCCAGGCAGACCAACTACAGAATGTGATCTGTACAGCAGAGAGATGATCTCTCTAGTGAAGGCCTTGTAGGGAATCCTGAGTAGTTGGCAGTGATCAGGGAAGACTTCAAGAGAGCTAGACATGTGGCACTAGTGGTAAAGAATCTGCTTGTCAATGCAGGAGACACAGGAGACTTGGCTTGGATCCCCAGGAAGATCCCCTGGAGGAGGAAATGGCAACCCACTCCAGTACTCTTGCCTGGAGAATCCCACGGACAGAGGAGCCTGGCGGGCTACAGTCCATGTGCCTCGAAGAGTTTAACACAACTGAGTGACTGAACACAGATGTGAGCTGAGGCCAAGACAAAGAAGAGGTGGGGGCAGTCCTGTGGGCCCAGGGTGCCATAGCACAGAGCCTGTCCCCAGGATGGGTGGTGGTCACACCCTCTTGTAAGGTGTAAGGCTGGCTGGGACCACCACGAAGCAGCCAGGGAGTAGGTCAGGCAGTTCGGCAGAGCATTCGGAATCCCAGCAAGGCAGTGCCTGGTAAATCTTGAAATAAGACTTGATTCAGCCAGTCAGTGGTTTTCGCATTACCTTTTGGTTTTGCAAATAAATGCACTTGGGAGGCTCCGCAAGCATTTTATTCCAATCTCCTCTTTAGGAATATTTTTTTTGCTAGTTTTAAGCTTGTAAAACCAAAGAAATACCTACTTCTCAAATATTTTGTATACCAAGTTTTATCACCTTAACTGTGCTTCCAAAAGCTAGATGAACATGTTTTGGTGCAGACCACAGAGGAAAGCATCTGTCACCGCTGTAAATGCAGTAGAAAGTCTTACAGATTTGTCATTGTTTAGGAAGGTGGAGCTCTGACCAACTCTCTGGAGTCCTGCCCATACAAGGCAGGTATAATCAGAGCAGAGTTAGCCTGAAAATCAGGAGAGGCTAAGGAGCAGCAGCTCTGCACAGAATCTTCAAACACTGAGAGTTCATAAAAATGCACAAGCCAACTTGTGGTAGAGTTTCAACACACAGTAAGTGGTTTTCAGTGCTTTCTGTCTGAATTTGGCATTTGTGATGGGGCAAAAATTTAGTAGATAGTTGTTAATCCCATTCAACTCTGGAACAGAAGTCTTTTAAAAAATTTTTTTGACATGGACCATTTTTAAAGTCTTTATTGAATTTGTTGCCATATTGCTTCTGTTGTTTTTTTATGTGCTGGTGTTTTGACCATGAGGCATGTAGGATCTTAGCTACCCCAGCAGGACTTGAACTCACATCACCCGCATTGGGAGGCAAAGTCTTAACCATTGGACCACCAGGGAGCTCCCTGAAACAGGAGTCTTAACTATTCCCACACTTCCGGATTTCCTGGATCCTTTGAATTGAAGAGCACTTATTCTAAAATCAGCCATGTGATTTTTTTTTTTAATGTGATTTCAGTTCATCCATTCAACAAATATTTGAGTGCCTCCTGTCCACCAGGTGCTACCGGGCACCGTGCCAAGCACAAAGGATACAATAGAGTGCAAAAGTTCATGTTCTCGGTCCTCATGGAGCTAGACGCTAATCAAGTAAACCTTCAAGCCAAATTAAGATGTCAACCAAACAAGATGTCAGCCCTGGTAAGTGCTGTCAAGGGGAGACACCCACGTGCCTGAGGATGTGGCCTGCTCAGGGAGGTCATGGGAGGTGCTCTGGAGGAAGTAAAGCTTGAGCTGTGGTCATGAAGATGGGTGAATGGAAAGAGGAGGGCAGAGAGCAGGTGGCTGGGCCATGCCAGCTTCCAGCTTTGTCCTGATGCGGAGAGAACCAGAAGCCCTTGATTTTGAAGAGGATGAAGTGGCATACCCTATCCCAGTGATTGCAGGGCACGCTTTTTTTTTTTTTTTTGCATCTTCATATCTCCCAAAATCAAAGAGTAATTAGCAGTTTTTCCTTTCTGAGCTAGACATAATATAATGATACATACAACTAGAGTTGATGAAGTGTGGTGATCAGGTTTTACATTTTTAAGAGATTACTCTGGATGCAATGTGGAGAACAGACAAGATTATCTGCATGGATCAGGGTTTTCTTTATATGACAGTAAAATGCAGAAACCTGCTCCTGCTGCTGAGTAACGATAATTTCACTTTCACCTATACTTCACTGTCTAATTTCAAAGTTCTCCTTTTATCAGAAGAATTTGTTCTCATAATTATTATTAATCTGAAATTATCATAAGATCTACATTAAAAAAACCCTTTTATTCAATAGATAAGTTTAAATTGACAGATAAAAATCTGTACGGAATGTCCCTTAGTAAAAGGGTTTTGGGGACTTCCCTGGTGGTACAGTGATTGATACCCTACACCTCCAATGCAGAGGGTGTGGGTTTGATCTCTCGTCAGGGAACTAAGATCCCACTTGCCCCCACAGCCAAAAAATAAAGGACAGGGAAGGGGAGTTCTGCTATGGAAAACGATACTATACTGTTCTAGGTAATAAGGATCCCTTGAGGATTTTTGCAGAAAAGAATGATCAAAACTGCCAACAAAACTCTTAACTCCGGCTACAGCAAAAAGAAATCATGAGGGAGAGGAAGGAAACTTCTTGGGAGTGAAAGGTGGGAAGTGGGTGATCGAACTCTTGAAACTCCCATTTTCTAGTCCAGGAAGAAGAAAAATGGAGGTGAAACTTTTAATCCTATAACCATCTAAAGGACTTTGTGAAGTAAGATATACAAATGATTGGCATGATTCCCTTCCCTTCCTTTGTCCTAGTAAGCTCCCTTAGTTCCAAGATAAGTCTTTTCTGTAAAACCATTTTGTCTCTTTGGTTTTTTGTTTTTTGTTTTTTTTTAAGGATTAGCATTCAAAGGTAAAAAACTGTATACACATTCAGACCCTTTCACACTGCCCTCTGTTTCAGCAGCCGCCCCCAGCCCCTCAGTGACTGGTGCTCCAAGTAAGACACTCTGAAGAACCTAAGAGACAGTTGGGTACATTTTTAGTGCTTTAGTATTTTGCTTACTCTTTCAGATTTATTTTTCCCAATTAGTAGACGTTAAGCAGTGACTATGGGACTTCCCTGGTGGCTCCGAGGGTAAAGTGCCTGCCCGCAATGCGGATACCTGGGTTCGATCCCTGGGTCGGGAAGTTCCCCTGGAGAAGGAAATGGCAACCTACTCCAGTATCCTTGCCTGGAGAATCCCACGGATGGAAAAGCCTGGTGGGCTACAGTCCATGGGGTTGCAAAGAGTCAGATACGACTGAACGAGCTCACTTCACTTCACTTCAANAGACAGGTGCAAGGATCCACATCGAGGTCCACCTCGATCGAGTCCACCAGCGGGTTCCCAGCTGACACCAGTCAAGGTGATGCTCTGCCTCCTTGTTTCAGTTCATTCTGTCAATAGGTGCCCTTCTCACAGTCTATTTAGTGCCATATTTTCCTCATTTGTGTGCTTTTTATTGGTGATTTGGCTCTTTAAAATTCCAAATATAGTGCTGGAGAGCTATTCGGTTTTCCTAAGCATGAGAAGACTGTGGCATGCCTCACAGAGAAAATATGAGTCAGATAAACTCCATTCAGGCCTGAGTTATAGTGCTGTTGGCTGTAAGCCCAGGGTTAATGAATCAACACCATATATTAAATAAAGTGTCTTTAAGCAAAAACACACACGAAACCAGGTTATGTATTGATCAGGGGGAAAGGGGACCAGAGGCTCTGGGTCCCCGCCTCTGGATTCCTCTAGGGCAGAGATTTGGGATCCCCTCATTCAGTGTTCACTCACTTGATGGTGTTCACCGGAAGGACTGATGCTGAAGCTGAAACTCCAATATTTTGGCCATCTGATGCGAAGAGCTAACTCATTTGAAAAGACCCTGATGTTGGGAAAGATTGAAGGCAGGAGGAGATGGGGACAAGAGAGGATGAGATGGTTGGATGGCATCACCAACTCAATGGACACGAGTTTGGGTAAACTCTGGGAGTTGGTGATGGACAGGGAGGCCTGGTGTGCTGCAGTTCATGGGGTCACAAAGAGTCGGACACGACTGAGCAACTGAACTGAACTGAACTGTTGGAACCTAAATAACGGAGTGACAAGAACCAGCTGAGCATACATGTACACACACGCACCTGAGCTTTTCAGAATATGTGAAGCCTACATTTCATCTACAAGATATTGCTCTACACAGTCTGGCCCCATTTCTTTTTCTTTCTTTTTTTTAGTTGCGGCATGTGGAATCTAGTTCACTGACCAGGGATCAAACCTGGGCCCCCTGCTTTGGGACCATGGAGTCTTAGCCATTGGACTACCAGGGGAGTCCCTGGCCCCATCTCTTAATTTGGGTCCTAATACTCTTTGCCACAAGGTCTCTGTTCCAACAAAATGGGCAAATTTTTTTCTGCTCCAAATTCATTTCCGCCATTGCCTCTCCCCACTCTTTCTACTTTGTCTCCTTTGAGGGGATCTACTGGGGTTCAGTCACATGACCTAGCCCATGCCAACCATTAGCCCACCTGCCTCCAGGACAGGTGTGGGGAGTGACACCAACCAGATGATTGCAATCATTCCCCGGGATTTTTCACCCTCAGAGTTATTTTGCTTTGATGGTTTAGTCACTAAGTCGTGTTCAACTTTTGTGACTCCGTGGACTATAGTCTGCTGGTCTCCTCTGTCCATGGAATTCTCCAAGCAAGAATACTATAGTGGGTTGCCATTTCCTTCTCCAGGGGATCTTCCTGACCCAGGAATTGAACCTGAGTCTCCTGCAGGGCAGGCAGATTCTTTACCAACTAAGCTACAAGGGAAGCTTTGGGAGTCCTCAAACTGGGTGATGTAGGCTTGGACTTCCTAGCTGCGAGGCTCCCCTCTGCATGAGGGACAAGCACCTGTGGTGGAAACTCATGAGGCCAAAAGCAGAGAGGAGCAGAAAACAGGAGAGAGTGAGCCACTATCTGATGCTGTCATTTTGCACCCCTGGACCATGTCCTGCCTCAGGCCAGCCACACCACTGTCTTTCCAGGTTACACAAGCCAGCGCAATTGCCTTCTTACTTAAACTACTCAGGATTGAATTTCTGTCTCTTAAGACCAGCAGTCTTGAATAATACACCCAGACCTTTCTGATCTACCAGGAATGGCATTGCTCAAAGCCACACATTTCTGTCTAACTTGGATTTATTTCTCCCTAACTTGGATTTATTTATTTGCAAAAGTTAGTATACCTGGATTTCCTTCTGTGTATCTTCTCGAGACTGTTGTTGTCTGGAAAAGACCTGCTGTATAGCACAGGGAACTCTATTCAATGCTATGTGGCAGCCTGGAAGGGAGAGGTGTTTAAGGAAGAATGGATACATGTATATGTATGGCTGAGTCACTTTGCTGTTTACCTGAAGCTATCATAACATTGTTAATCAGCTACACTCCAATATAAGATAAATTTTTAAAATTATAAAAATATGTTTTAAAGGCTTTTGTCGTTTGGGATAGACAGTAAAAGAGAAAACTGAGAATGGAGAAGATGCAAAGGAAATAAAACAGGAATAGAAATTTTGCAGCGCACCCCTAAGGGAAAGTAGAGGAGCAGAGGCAGGTGACCAAGACCTTAGAACTTCACTGAGCCGGCCGGGTGCAGTCACGTGTCAGCGTTCTGTTGTGTCTACGGTGTCTGTGACCTAAGCCGCTGCAAACTTTATGGGGGTCCTAGGTCCATCTAGTCAAAGCTATGGTTTTCCCAGTAGTCATGTATGGCTGTGAGAGTTGAACTATAAGGAAAGCTGAATGCCGAAGAATCAATACTTTTGAACTGTGGTGTTGGAGAAGACTTGAGAGTCCCTTGGACTGCAAGGAGATCCAACCAATAAATCCTAAAGGAAATCAGTCTGAATATTCATTGGAAGGGATTGATGCTGAGGCTGAAACTCCAATACTTTGGCCACTTGATGCGAAGAACTGACTCATTGGAAAAGACCCAGATGCTAGGAAGGATGGAAGGCAGGAGAAGTGGATGACAGAGGATGAGATGGCTGGATGGCATCATGAACTCGATGGCCATGAGTTTGAGCAAGCTCTGGGAGTTGGTGATGGAGAGGGAAGCCTGGTGTGCTGCAGTCCATGGGGTCGCAAAGAGTCAGACCCGACTGAGCAACTGAAATGAACTGATCCTCAGGTAAGGGCTTCCCTGGTGGCTCAGTGATTAAAAAAAAAAAAATTCTGCCTGCCAAAGCAGGAGACATGGGTTTGAAGCCTGGGTTGGGAAGATCCCCTGGATTTGGAAATGGCACCCCAATCCAGTCTACTTGCCTGGGAAATCCCATAGATAGAAGGAACCTGGCATGCTACAGTCCATGTGGTCGCAAAGAATAGGACACGATTTATCAACTGAACAACAGCAACAACAAATCCTCAGGTAAACGTCTCTTTAACTCACCCAGTGTCACCTCTGTCTTTCAGCCTTTGCTTATGATACGCCTCCAGCTGGAACACCCTTTGCCCCACGTTTGCTTAGTTACCCATCCTGTTCTCAGATCTACCTTCATCTCTGCCCAGAATCCCCTTAACCTGGCCTTTTTCAGGGGTAAGTTTGAGGACAGAGCTTGAGAAATAATGGGTCAAATATAAGTTACCCCCAAATTTTCCATTTTAAACATCCATGTGACCCTGGATAGTGGCAGTGAGCAGCATGGAGTCATCAAAGCAAAAATAAACATTTGAATAAGCAATAAAACACTGAAGAAACTATCTCTTGACATGGTCACCAACAAGGCAATATCCATTTCATAGCATCTCATTGAGATTGATGGTGGAAAGAAAATAACAAACGAGACAGGAAGTGGGAATTAGCCTTTATGAACGTAAACTGTATTGATTCTAGGCTGTGAGAACCTAAGTCTACATTCAGCTCACACATGGCCATGAATCTAGCTCTTAGCACAATGGTGGGGATTCAGTAAATATTTGTTGGATTAAGAGATATTAATCCTATTTGCTAGCATATTTTAGGAACAAGCACAGAACACATAAATGGCACAAAGGAATTGGCCCTCATGGTAGGAAGTCACATCATAGGAAGCGTTTCTTCAAGATGTGACTCTGGGATTTGGATTTTAAAAAAGGGGAACAGATCTTTTCGAGGGAAAGAATTCTAGGCAGGAGGATTGCATTTTAGCAAAGTCACTGAATTGTGATACTACAGTTTGAAACTGCAAGTGATGTGTTGAAATGTGAAGTGTAGTCAAGGGGTTTAGCGTGAAATGATGCTGAAGGTCACTATCTCAGAGCCCTTGTATGCCACACCAAAGATTTCAGTGAAAATTTTAAAATCACATTCATATTGGCATTCTTCATATACCCATGACTGAAGACTGATCCAGGGATGCTCATCCTCTTTAGCTGAGCACATGGAGCAGTGAGGGGGGGAGGAAGGGGACACCCACCTAGCCAGCCAGACCAGCCAAATCAGATCAGGGGGCTTCCCTGACAGCTCAGGGTTTAAGAATCCGTCTGCCAATGCGGGAAACTTGAGTTCGATCCCTGGGTTGGGAAGATTCTCCTGGAGAAGGAAATGGCAACCCACTCCAGTAGTCTTGCCTGGATAATCCCTGGACAGAGGAGCCTGTGGGGTATAGTCCATGGCATTGCAAAAGAGTCGGAGTTTAGTTGCTTAGCAACTAAACAAGCACAATGAGAGGCCTTTGGCTGCCATGTTGGATGTAACCTGATTTAAGTGTAGAGCTAGAGAGCCCTCAAGAGACTTTGTCTTGATCCTCGAGAGCACAGTGGAGCTGAAGGGAATGTCAAGGGTTGTTAAGGAAGTTGAAATTAATAGAATTTGATCATGGAGTCAGTGTTCTGTGATGGCAGAGAGGTAAGAGTCTAGAATGACCCAACTAGTGCCACCAAAATAAGGAGTGTGAGAATAGGTAGGTTTGTAAGAGAAGATGATGAGATTCACATTTTTTATAGTTGATTGCAAGATGCTGTTGGATTACCCAGTAAGCAACTGGTGAATTTAGCAGGACTTTGGAGATTAGAAGTGCAGATACAAATTTTGAGTCAGGGATATTTACAGCTAAGGATGAGATTACTAGGAGGGAGGGAGGGGAGAAGTCAGCTAAGCACAATTGTCAGCTAACCCTGAAGCACAATTCAAGACCGAGGAATGCCCGCGGCCCCACGTTTGCATCTTCTTACTTTGGGGAGGAGAAGTGTACATCACCAATACTAGTGGCATAAACTACACAGTTCGTTTGAGGATGGGTTAAACCTTTTTCCTTTTAAGTAATGAAATGCATTTGCAGTGGAAATGGTCTGATAGAACAATGTTGATAAAGGCGGGGGAAATGGCTCTTGGGCAATGTTGACAAGTGTAAATTAGTACAGCCTTCCTATGGCAGAAACCATTTATTGTCCCTAGTATCTATTTTCCAGAGAAGGCAATGGCACCCCACTCCAGTACTCTTGCCTGGAAAATCCTATGGACGGAGGAGCTTGGTAGGCTGCAGTCCATGGGGTCACTAAGATTCGGACACGACTGAGTGACTTCACTTTCACTTTTCACTTTCATGCATTGGAGAAGGAAATGGCAACCCACCCCAGTGTTCTTGCCTGGAGAATCCCGAGGACGGCAGAGCCTGGTGGGCTGCCGTTTATGGGGCTGCACAGAGTCGGACACGACTGAAGCGACTTAGCTGCAGCAGCAGTATCTATTTTCTCCTGTTCTAAGTAAAAAATTACCTGATTTTTAGCTGAACATATGAACATAGTGGGGACAAAAAGACTATGTTTCTGTCTTCTCTGCAGCTAGATGTAGCCACATGTCCAAATTCTGGATGGTGGGATGTTGGGAGAAGTGGTGGGTATGACTTCACAAGAGTCCTTAGAAGTTGTATCCTTTTGTGTCCCTTCCTCCTTCCTGCTACCTGAAATACAGATGCAATGACTGGGACCTGAGCAGCCATCCTGTGCCATGTAGAAAAGTCAGGTTCTCAAGATGATGGAATACCCCAAATGGAAGATACCTGGTCCCTTGAGTCATGTACTGCCTCCTCTCTTATATAAACTGTCTGTAAGCCACCTTTGGGTGTTCTGCCACATTCAGCTAGACCTAATCCTGACCTATATGCTTCCCCAAAGCAGTCTAGCAATATTTAGTCAGATACTGTATGTGTGTCCTTTTCCCTGGCTTCCCACTTCAGGGAATCTGTTCTCGGGAGATAATCACACAAATCTGAAATGACCCATAAAGTGAAGATTCATCAGAATGTTCAGAATGTTGTTTATAATAAGCAAAAACTGGTGGTGGTATAGGGGTGGGGTGGTGCAAACCAGAAGTCTTTCAACACACACACACACACACACACACACACACAATCAATCAATCTATAGGTGTATATAGAGTCTGAGAAATGTTTGAAGAATGTCTGTAAGAATATTCTTTACCACTAATGCCATCTGAAAAGCCCTCAAGAATACTCTTTAATGCCTGGAAATGAGATTAAAATTTTTTTGTATCTTTCTCACCATGTTTTAAAATATTTGAACTGTATACTATGAGCTTTATCATTCTTACAAAAACCATAAAGCCTTTTTAGTGTTTTTAAATGCTCTCTTTTAAAAATACCATTAAGAAAGCAATGTGGGGAGTTTTGCCAGCTTACTGTTCCGGAAGAGGTGTGGCCACTGTTGCTCAAAGTTAAACAAATGAGAACACACTCCAGGAAAACTGACTCAGCTTTTTGAGGTAGTCCGTGGTAGGTGGAGACATCCTAATTGGAGGGTTTCTAAACTTTCTACTGAAAAAACATCTGGAACGTAGATGATCTCCTTAATGATGAATAAATCTCCGTTCTTTCATTTTACTTTTGTAGGTCTGAGGAGTTGAGGTGGGGAAAGGAAGTATATTGATGATGTCAGAGTAAACTTAATCATCACAATGTAAGAACTTCTTATTGTCATTGAAACTTTGGGTTTTTAGAAATGGCTTCCTCCGCTACAGTAATCCTGTGTAGCTTTCCTCCCTATTCCAACCTCAGGGCATTTATTGCTTTTTATGTTTTATTTCATTTCACCTTATTTCTTTTTTAAGAAAATAATTCTATTCGGTTCAGTTCAGTCACTCAGTCGTGTCCAACTCTGTGACCCCATGGACTGCAGCATGCCAGGCTTCCCTGTCCATCACCAACTCCCAGAGCTTGTCCATCGAGTCAGTGATGCCATCCAACCATCTCATCCTCTGCCATCCCCTTCCCCTCCTGCTTTCAATCTTTCCCAGTATCAGGATCTTTTCCAGATGAGTCAGTTCTTCGCATCAGGTGGCCAAAGTATTGGAGTTTCAGCTTCAGCATCAGTCCTTCCAGTGAATACTCAGGACTGATTTCCTTTAGG
Organism: Neotragus moschatus; assembly: GCA_006410615.1. Lineage (NCBI taxonomy): Eukaryota > Metazoa > Chordata > Mammalia > Artiodactyla > Bovidae > Neotragus > Neotragus moschatus. Next base: position 963,248 of record SJYA01000300.1, on the reverse strand, counting down.
ATTTAATTTTGGTTGTGCTGGGTTTTTGTTGCTGTGCAAGCTCTTCTCTAGTCACAGCGCGCCGGGGTGCTACTCCTCATTGCCGTGCTAGGGCTTCTCATTGCAGTGGCTTCTCTCCTTGCAGAGCGTGGTCTCCAGGGCGCTCGGGCTTCCTTAATTGCAGCACAGGGGCTCAGCAGTGTGGTGCACAGGCTTAGTTGCTCCACGAGATGTGGGATCCTTCCAGACCAGGGATCAGACCTGAATCCCCTACTTTGGCAGGCAGTCTCATCCACTGTACCACCAGGGGAGTCCTATTTTATTTCCTGTGTTACAAAAAGCTAACTGTATTTACAAAGGAATGAGATGCATTAATACACTTCACAGCAGTTAAAAGGAAATAAAATTGTAGGGCACTTTGAAGAAGGAAGGCTACTTGTAATCTATTTCCTGGTAGACCTGTTTAAGGCAGCACTTCCCAGTTCTAAAATTCGACAGCAATAAGTCACCCTCCTTTCTTTAATTTGAGAGATTGCCTGCCAGTTTGATTGGAAATAGTCCGAAGCCCAGCCAGCAAAGTGTTCAGCCCTTTTGTGAAGTTTAATATCTTTTTCTCTTTTGTGGCCATTTATTAAATAACACTGCATGAGAATTCCTCCCTCCCTTTTATCACAATTTCCCCAGCACCTGCCCTTACTTAGCATTTCAAAAAAGAAGAAAAGCAGCAGGCAGCAATGATTTAGCCCCTTTTTAAGCCCTGCTGTAAAATCAAATGTGGCTGAATTATAGTCTTAATTTTTAAATGTATTCAACATGATTAAATATGATTAAAATACTAAGCTTCACTTATCAGAAAATAGCCTGCTCATTCACAGAAAAGTGCTTTCGTGATAATTCCATAATACTAAGGATTTCTGAGCTATTAAATCGCTTGGTATCTTTAGTTCATTCTCTTTGATGTTTAAAAGAAATACATAAATGCATAATGAGTATATGTATAAACATATGTTTAAATACAAGTAAATTAATGTAAAGTAAATCTAAAATGTTTACTAATACAACTCTGTAAATAGAAGTTAAAGTGTCAATATTATTTACATAAGTAAAAGTTTGTATCTTTCAAAGTATAGTTTTATGTAGTTTATATCACACATTTGATGAGTTCTGATACCTAGAAAACTTCGTGTCACTTTCAACAATATAGTCTATTGGAAAAATCTCTCACCTTTCTTTTCTAAATTTTTTAATATTTATTTGTATTTATTTATGTATTTGGCTGCACCGTGTCTTAGCTGTGGCATGTGAGATCTAGTTCCTTGACCAGTGACCCATGCATGGGAAGTTCGAGTTTTAGCTTCTGGACCACCAGAGAAGTCCCATCTCTCACCTTTCTTGATAAGTTGATGTTTTAATTTATTCAATAATTTATTCAGTAAGCACTGACCAACTTCAACTTTGTGCCTTTCACCATGGGCACTTGGCAGGTTAAAATAATAATAATAATAACTAAGACTTGGAGATGGCTTTGTAGTCTAGTGGTAGTAACAAAAGATAAACAGGGTTCAGTGGACTCCATGCCCCCTGCATAAAACTCTCCAGTAGATACACGGGCTGTTCTGGGAGGAGGAGGAAACAAGCAAGGACAGGTATCCCCCGCTTTTCAAAAGTTTGCTTTTCGGAAAGATAGACATCAGTATCTGCTTTCACTAACTGAAACAAATCCAGAGTTTTTCACTTTTATGAAAAAAAAGCGAAAAGCAAAAATAACGCAGGGCATCATTTCACAGTGGCCCTTTATAGAAGCAGCTCACACCCGGAGCAGCCGGAGTGGTGCTGCCAAGCTCCTTCCCCTGCAACCACACTCAGCATCTCAGCAGCGGTCACCGTAGCTTTGAACTGTGTCTGTGCGCATCTGTGCTTGATCTCGATTTATTTTGTGCATCCATTAACGAAGTGTGTCCCGAAGTCATTGCTGCCTCTTCACTTTATGCCATTCCAGTTTAGGAAAGATTGCATAGGAACTCGGTACTTCCAAATTGGCGGGAGGGGTGGAGTAGCTGTAAAATAAAGATTGGTGTGCCCTTAGATATGGAGGTTGACAGGATCCTAGTATTTGCAAGATGGATTCAGTAACATGTGCGTGAGAATGAAAAATGAGGAAATAATGACAAGGAAGATGGTTGCTTTTCCAAGAAATTTATTTATAAAGATAGGGAAAGCATGATCAAAGGATTGTTGTAGTTATTGGAAAGGAAAGGTTTGAGCATGTGAAGGCTAAGAGAAAAGAGCCGATGGAGAAGATGACAAAATGGTATAATTAAAATAACATGAACTTTGGTGTCAGAACTGAATTAGAATCTTGTTCTTTTTAAAAAAAAAATCTTGTTGTGCAACCTCAGCCAATGAAACCACCCCATGAATCTCACTTTTCTCAACTATAACATGAAAACCCAGCATACGAATGAAATTTCTTCACTCATTCATATAATTCTCTTTAATGGCAGGTGCTGAACATGCGGTAAAGAGAAAGTACTTGTCCTTGCTTTCTGGGATCTTACAGACTGGAAGATGTAGTTGTAAAGAATATAAATCAGCAAATGTAAGGGAGATGTTTAGGAGGATAAAAAGTTTTTGAAGACCCAGTTATTGTTTGGATTTTGGATTTTGGTTTTTGGAGTTTGGTTATTGTTTGGAGTAAGAGAGAAATTTGTACAGTAGACAGTGGTGTGGCCATGTGTCCTAATTGGATCAGAAACATGGGCAGGAATTCCTCCTTTTCCATGGTTGAGAGAGAATAAAATGAAATGTGTAGAGCACTTAGTGTCTCAACAGGGTCAAGTCAATTTTGCTAACCATAATTATTAATACTAGTCATAGTATTAATAATACTAGCAGTATTAATAATATTATTGTTGATTCCCATTTGGCAAACAGCGATGCCTGAAGGTCAGCAAAATTTTTTCTAAAGTGTACCAAATAGGAAATATTTAGGCTTTGTGGGCCATATGTGGTCTCTGTTGTATACTCTTCTTTGTGTTTATGATTTTTTGTTCTTTCCTTTTTTAAAATGTAGAAACCATTCTTAGCTCAAGGAGTGGGCATATTTGGCCTGCTGGCTGGAGTGTGCTGAGTCCTAGTAATGCCATTTCCTGCACAAGAATCAGGAAGAGGGGACTAGAGGAGAAGGCACTGGAGGCATATCCAGGTAGAGGTGTCCTTAGGCCACAAGATCAGGGCTGGAGTTATAGTGTGAATCATTGACACATAGATGGTAAGAAGCTGAGGAAAGAGTCTTTGAGATGGAGGAGATCACCCAGGAAGACTGTGTAGAGTCTACCCAGGGAGAGGAGGAAAGGGCCACAGATAAGACTACAGGGAGCCCTGTTCTTCTCCAGAATCGGAGCCAAGGTCAGAGCCCCAAGCATGTTAACCAGACACTCCACAAGAGATGAACCAGTTTCAATGCAGTGGCTTACATGCAGTCACAAGTTATGCACAGGGTCCCCTGGGAAGGCACGTGGGAAAGGCATCTAACGAGCCTGGCCTTGAAACAGGAGCTCAAAATATGACACCTTAACAGTCTTGTAGATGCCCAGGAATTAGCTGCGTATTCCAGGCAGAAGGAATAGCCAGAGCAGAGAGGAGAAGGAGACAAATACAGGTGCTTCTTTGTAGACAGATTAAGGCATACATAAGGCATAGGCTGGGATGGATAAGTAGGACCAGATCAAGAATGCCAGTGCCTTGAAAGGGATGGGGAACCCTGGAAGAGTTTTAGGCGGAGAGTTGACACAATCCCACTGATGTTTCAGAAGGAGCACCCTGGCAACAGGTGTATGAAGGATGACTTCCAGAAGGGTGAAACAGGGGTTGGTGGGTAGGGGAAACATCTGGACCTGTCCAAGAGGAAAATACTTAGGATTCCTTCATCTGCGATAGTCTGGTAAATGATTTTCAACTGGTTCTCCAAGGGAGAAAGCCCTGGTGCGTAGCAGTTGCCAGTTTCTGTGGTATGAATGTTTCCATCAGGACCACACTAAGGCAAATAGTGGGAATACAAAGAGGAGGTGGATTAGAGAGAGAAGTTGAATTGATATATAGTGACTGATCAAATTGGTGTGAAGAAGTATAGACTTTCCCAAGCTTTTGTGGGATTGAGATGGGGATATCACTGAAATAAGGACAATAAAAAATAAGTAAATCTACATAGTCTCTCTGCCCCTACTGGAGTGTCAACTCCATGAATATAGGGATTTTTAATTAATTCCTACACTGCTGTGTCCCTAGCACTAGATCAGTAAGTATGGGATGGCCCATGGTTGATACACAGTTTTGAGGTTGGGGGGGAAGTTTGTTGTTGTTTGTTTTAATTTTCTTGTTTGACCACGCCACAGGCTTGTGAGATCTTAGTTCCTTGACCAGGGATTGAACCTGGGCCCTCATCAGTGAAAGCATAGACGGACTCCTAACCCCTGGATGGCCAGGGAATTCCCTTAATAAATTTTTTTGAAAGAATGAATGAATAAATATTTCCCAATTAAACCACTGCAGGGATCACTGTTGACTTAAGAAGTAGCTGTGCCCATGAAGCATTGTGGAGTTGTTATCTGAAAAACTGGGTTTGTCACTTGGTAGGTGTTGAGACAAAATACACAACCAAGCCAAAGGTCAGGAGAATGAAGGATTTATTATTACTTGGAATGAGTAAGGAGAACATGGGGGACTTTTCCCAAAGCACCATCTCCTTGAACAGCAAAGCAACCTAAGTTTTAAGCTAAGGGTACATGCACATTTATGAATGGACTTGGGTGGTCGGTGGACAGAGTCCAAGCTTTAGTTGACTGAAGTCACCAGGGCTGGAAAAGGTCAACATCATCATCTTAGTTGATCTGGTTGTTGAGTGCCTCAGGCTAATCTTTATGGCTGACACAGAACTGGGAGTCTTTACCACTAAGATATTATCTTTGCTGTTGTTACTTTTCTTGCCCGACAACACTTTGTTTCTGCATTGTTTTGTTCCCTTAAGATCATTCATGGCTAAGACCCCGTTCAAGAGCAAGCATTTCGGCCAGGCTTAGATCACAAAATGGCTTAGGCCCCAGTGGCTTTTGTTCTGATGAGAAAGGAGAGAATGTGCCTAGTTCTCTTTCTCTGGGACCCCCCATCCCCCTTGCTACC